>CM069907.1:121028046-121215890 GCA_036172215.1 Camellia granthamiana
ATGCATATTGCAATCTAAGATACAACCTAACATGCACAATGCTATGAGATGGCATACACAATGTATAATGTAACATGGCATGCACGATGCTCTAACATACAACCTAGCACATGCAATGCAAAGGACTAAGATGGCATACATAATGCAATATGGGCTTACACTAACATGAGTGGACCTCAGCCACACTCACATCAAAGGCCATAAGATGAAAATGAGACACTCGATATGCGTGCACGCATGCACGCAAACCGAGGACTGATCCCAAGGCACGAATGCCACTCTAACAAGGCATGGCAAGGCATGAAATATGGCATACAAACATGCAAGTTCCAGCACTAAAATGTGATGCAAAATGATCCCGAAACATGGAAACATGGCACCCGATGCATGGAATGGTCCCGAAACACAAAACTAGGTACATGCATTGACCTATAGCTATACAAAGCATACATTATTTGATCATGAATCATGAAGACAGAGTCAAGACAGTCCCAAAATATGCACATTTCCAGTTCAAAGCATGACCAAAAGATGCTAGCGAGATGGCCTAACATAGCATGCAATTTTGGCTATCAAACATGGATTACATGGCAAGTACATGAAGCAAGTGAGCACTCACCAAACCAGAAAAAATCAGTGAATAAAACATGCCAAAAAATGCCCAAATAACCATGGAAATGCAGCCAAAACATGCACAAATGAGGGGCTCCTTTAGAGGGCATACAAAGGGATTATTAAGCACATGCAAGATAGACATGAAGCATGACCAAAACAACTCTGGAAATCAAATATGGTAGTCCCAAAACTCATCAAATTGACCCTGAAATGTGACTAAGGGGCATGCAAAGAGGGGTCCCTTTGGAAGGCCAAAATGACCACCAAACGAGTCAAGGTGAGAGGGGGTCACCCCCCTCTGATTTGGAGGCTCAAAATAGTGTGCTAGCCACTGAAAATCCACTGTATTTCAGTGGCTAGAAGGCCAAACCAAGCATGCAACAAGAGCTTAGGTGTAAGGCTCAAAATAAGGGACAATCAAGCATACAAGGGAGAATATGACCTCAAACAAAAATGGAACCTTAATCAAACATGAAGATGATGTTAAAACAAGACTTTTTCTAGTTTATAACAGATCTCAAAAGTGAACACAAATAGGGCTAATCTATCATACAAAAATGGCCCTAAAAGAGATATTAGAGACAAGGGACAGAAGCTGGCCCCAAACAGTAAAGATCCCTTCAACAAAGTTGAAGAGGGGCTCAAAAAAAAGCACTTTACAGTTTACATCAAGTCTCGAAAATGAACACAAGTAGGGCTAAACTGCCATGCAAGAAAAAGGCCTAAAAGAGGGATAAAGAGGCAAGTGGTAGCATCTGTCCTCAAACAGAGGAGAGCCCTTCAACAAAGTTGAAGAGGGGCTCAAAATAAGACATTTCAAAGTTTATGACCCCAGTTCAAAACAGCTCAAAAAAAAACCTAAAATACCATGCAAAAATAGGCCTAAAAGAGGGTTTAAACACAAAGGGTGAGGAGGAGACCTCAAACAGAGAAAGACCCTTAATCAAACATGGAGATGGGCACAAAATATGACTATTTATAGTTTGGGTCGGAGCCCAGAAATGCTAGCAACAAAGGCTAAAATAGCATGCAAAATTAGGCAAGAAAGAGGGAAAATGGGACTCACCCTTGTAGAACCAAGCTTCGACAGCTCTTGGACCAGGTTTGGGAGCTCTTAACCTCTGGAAAACAGCCTCAAGTTGTTGGAATGGATGTTGGAGATGTGGTGCTATGGGTTGTAGTGTAAAATGGTGTAGGACTTAAGGGGTTTTGAGGGTTGAAGTGTAGAGAGAGAGAGATTCAATGCAAGAGCTCAAAACCAAATGTTGTAACCCCTCTCAAATGTAGCTGGGGGTGCTGGTTATATAGGCAAAGGAGTGGAGGAAAGGGGGGGGAAATCAAATTCAAATTTCCCCCCCAAAAGACCCCCCCCGGATACAGAATCTGGGGGGAAATAGAGGGCACAGCTGGAATGTACTCAGGGAGAGGAACATGGCCGACCAGTTTCTGAGGTTTCAGGTGGCCGGCCGGCCACCTCCCCTGGCCGGCCGGCCAGGGTCAAAAGGGTCAATGAAAATTGTTGGCCGGCCACCCCATATTGATGGCCTCCCATGTGTGCACAACACAGCTATGTGGAGAAAAACTGGAAAAAGTGAACCAGGAGAGAGAAAAGCTAGCTTTTTAGAGGGGTTCAAAAGGGTTAGGAATGATTGCTGGCCGGCCATGACATATTGGTGGCCTCCCAGGTGTGTACAACACAAATATGTGGTTGAGGGTCAAAGAAAGTGGCCCGGGAATGGTCAACATCAGCTTTCTAGCGAGAAAAACGGGCGACGGAGAGCGATGAAGGAATAAAGCTGGCCTTCAGAACAATTGCTGGCCTCCCACCCTTCTACGACCTTCATAACAATGAAAATAAGGTCCTTGCCAAAAATGGACCAAAACCGATGCAAAATGAAGGTCCGGGGGCCAAAACACGCAGCCCAGGGCCCCGAAAACTGACTGTTAAGCACCGGAGGTGGCGTTCGACCACGAAGTTGGCCTCTCGAGCCACAGTGTCCCTCAAAAGGGAGTAAATAAGATGTATGCCAAAAACCGGAGCAAACAGAGGTGGTTAAGCGGTCCCGAACCGAGGCACACGGCCGACGGCGCCGAAAACCAGGAACCGGGCTCCGAAATGGGAAAAATGGCCTACGACCACGAAACGTAGCCTACGGCCACTGAGAGATGATCTACGAGACCTCTCCCTCCCTTCGGGAAGAGAAAACAGAGAAAACAAGACCTGGTTCGCAAATCGAGGCAAAGCACAAAAGTGTCCGGAAGTCCAGAGGCAAGGCTCGCAGCCGTAACTCCGCAACCTCACAATGAGCACAATATGCAATATCACCAAGCGCTCAATCGGTGACGTCTGAGTCTTAAGGTCGATCAAAAAATGGGGTGTCTACACTTGGGCAGACAAAGCGGTTCTTGGACACTATACATGTGCATGCGACCCTTTGCGCATCCTTGCTTACATCATGATCATTGTTGTAATTAATTAATTTATTTATTATTGTTGTTATAATTAGGGGTTGTTTAGGATATTCTAAATAAGTGTATTTTTTTACTTTTTATGAAATATGGGTTGGGTTTGAATTGATATAGTAAAGAGGTGATGTAACTTAAATAAGATGATGTGACTTAAATAAGATAGTGACTTTTTGACTTTTTGGCTTTTTTAGAGGATGCCAAACCTAGCCTTAGTTTTGTTAATTATTAGTGTTGTAGTTATCATTATTGTTTATTTGTAATTATTATAGCTAATTAACTTAGATAGTTAGTTTACTTATCATGGTTACCCTTGTTGTAATAGCATAGTTAGCTAGATAATTCTTCTTTAATTTATTCATTCAGTTTTGTAATAATTAGTTTAATTTGAATTTTCAGACTTTGATTCATACCTTCTTGTACGACGGCCAACTATGTAATAAATTGCATGTCTTTCAACCGCACGTCTTTCTCCCTTTTACTTACTTGCTTACAATGGTTAGTATAGAACATCATTCTTTTAAATTAGCATTTTTATGCTTTGCTTCCATTATCTTGCATGCATCTAAGGTTTGGCTCATCATGCTAACCCAAAACCAAATGTTTAAATTCGTTACTTGAATACGTGCTTTATTGCATGTCTTGGATGAAATCATATGCCATAATCATAGCCGAGCCTTTAAAAATACATAATGTATGCATTACATTAGTCATGTTGTATTTAATTATGAACATACATGTTTTTCTAATAATTTTGCTCTGTTTTGGCTTGGAGTACTAGATAAGTAATTTTATGTTTTAGCATCTGGCATCGAATGTTTGTGTACCATGCCAAAACATACTTCCATGAGGCTAATTGCTAAAATGATATAACTGTTTGAATGCCTATGGATGAAGGTTGATTGCTTGAATTGGGATAATTTGATTAATGTCCATTTTAGCCCACTTTTTCAAGTGGCATATTCATAAAACAATTTCAAACAAAACATGAACTCAAATGTTCCAATTTTTGCAAACTTAGTCTATACTTGTGTTATCTACCCAAAAAAAAAAAGTCTATACTTGTATGGGTCACATAGTAAGATAGTCAATAATCGAAACAAGAGCATATAATGTAAATAAAAATCACATCATGATTAGTAGAGGCCGATCTTTGATCAGGTGAGTGGGGTGTTCAATTCATGACCTTCCCCTCTCGTACCTAAGTTCCCGAGCCGAGACACTTTGGTGAAGACGGACTAATGGCCTTTGGCACGAGTCTTGGGTTTCCTAAATTTTTCAAAAATATTTAGGTGATGACTCTGAAATTTGGCAAAGCAGTCCATCTTTGGCATTTTATTCAAAACATTAATTTTCCAAAAAGAATTGTCTGATTTGGACTCTTTTTGTGTTTTCATTGTTTCACATTGCACTTGTGAAATTAGATTTAGAACCACAAGTAGAATCCGAACTGTAGGGCTTCTCGTCTTTCGAGAGGAACATGAAAAGTCAAGCTACAAGTACACTTTATGTATTTCAAGTACTCGGTACGCATGCAGCCCTATTGGTACAAGTACCAGTAACCAGTAAGTACCCTGTACGAATACGACAACATTTTTGAAGTACCCGTGATTCATAGAATGAAGGCATCTTTCTACATACAAATAGGTTTTTGCCATAAGAAAGTTTATCAGCCTAGCAGACCAAATCTTCTACAAATTCTAGGGTTCCACTTCACCTCTTACGCTTATAAAAGTCTTCATTCATATCCTTTCCTTTCTTTTCTTGATTTCCATAAGAAAGATTGAAAAAGAGAGAAGATAGTTAAGATCTGAAAACCTAACATTTAGCGAATTGAAGCAATCATCAACATCTAAGACCCCTAATCCAATCACGACCTATTTTTCTTCTATCAATCTTTCTCTTTTAATCTTTCTTCTTTATTTTAATTTTTTTTTCTCCTTCCTTTTATTCTTCGACTTATTTCAATAATCTTTTGTTGTCTCTATTTTATTAGTCATTTTAGTCAAAACGAAAAAAAATTTCTAATCCTCAGTTTGACCTGCTCCATCTCAATTTGAATCATGTTTCCTTATTTGAACCACAAAATCACATTTATTGTGTAGAAACTTCACCACTAGTAGTGGGATTTGCGAAAACAGGTGTCGTTGCTTCCAAAGAAACGTGTGTGGATTTTTGCCTACACAAAAGATGTAGCCAATAAATACACATTTAATATCAATTAGAAAAAAGTCAAAACAGACTCTTCGAGAAAAATATAAATCTCGTTAAATGAGAAGTGTTTTTCTACCAACAGATAGGTTTTTGCCATAAGAAAGTTTATCAGCCCAGCAGACCAAATCTTCTACAAATTATAGGGTTCCACTTCGCCTCTTACCTATAAAAGTCTTCATTCCTGTTCTTCTTTGATCCCCATCAAAAAGATTGAAGAAAAGAGGAGATGGTTAAGATTTAAAGATCAAACATGTAGCGAATTAAAGCAATCTTTAACATCCAAGACCCCTAATCTAATCACGACCAGTTTTTCTTCTATCAATCTTTATGTTTCAGTCTTTCTTTTCTATTTAATTTTTTTTTTGTTCTTCTTTTTATTCTTCGAGCTATTCCAAATAATTTTTTATTTTCTTTATTTTATTAGTCATTTTAGTCACACAATATATATATATATATATTTCTAGTCCTCAGTTTGACCTGTCCCATCTCAGTTTTAATCGCATTTCCTTATTTGAACGACAAAATCTCATTTATAGAAACTTCACCACTTAGTAGCAGGATTTAAGCAAATACATGTCGTTTCTTCCAAATAAATGTGATTCCACGTGCAAGAAACATGGTAAATTGAGGAGAGAATTTTTAAGGAGAAAGTAACTTTGTTAAATGAAAAATAGTAAGAGTGTAGATTTCTGCCTACATAAGAGATGTAGCCAATAAATATACATTTAATGTCAATTAGATATGAGTCCAAACCATTTTTTCAAGAAAAATATAGATCTCATTAAATGAGAGGCGTCTTTGTACCTATACTAAGGTTTTGCTATAAGAAAGTTTATCAGTCAAATCAGTTAAAAATGAACCCTATTTAGGCTAGCCTACCACTTTAATATCCAAGTCCAGACCCATTCCACTCCCTAGTCCAGTACCCAACTCCACTTACATCCACTCAGTCCACAGTTCAACCCATCAAAACAAAATCTCCTACAAATTTTAGGGTTCCACTTGACATCTCTTATGCCTATTAGAAGTCTTTATTCATTTCCCTTCCTATCTTGATCTCCATCAGAAAGATTGAAGAAAAGAGGAGATGGTTAAGATTTGAAGACCCAACATACAGCAAATTGAAGCAATTTTCAACATCTGAGACCCCTAATCCAACCACGGTCGACTTTTCTTCTATCAATCTTTATATTTCAATCTTTATTTTCTATTTTAATTTTTTCTCCTTTCTTTTATTCGCAGACCTATTCCAAATGATCTCTTATTGTCTCTATTTTATCAATCATTTTAGTCAAAATTGGAAAAAAATTTCTAGTCCTTGGTTTGACCGGTCCCATATCAGTTTGAATTATGTTTCCTTCTTTGAAACACATAATCACATTTATAGGATAGAAACTTCACCCGTTAGTAATAGGATTTGCACAAACATGTGTTGTTTCTTCCAAAGATATGTGATTCCACGTGCAAGAAAGGTGTTTATTCAGGCCATCCTACCTCTTTATTATCCAAGTCAAGAAGCAGTCCACTCCCTAGTTGAATACCCAACCAACTCCACTTACATCCACTCAGTCCATAGTTCAACCCATCAAATGGAAATCTCCTACAAATTCTAAGGGTCCATTTGACGCCTCTTACGCCTATAATAAGTCTTCATTCCTTTCCTTTCTTTTCCTTTCTTGATCCCCATTAGAAAGATTGAAGAAGAGAGGAGATGGTTAAGATCTGAAGACCAAACATGCAACAAATTGAAGTAATCATGAACATTCGAGACCCCTAATACAATCACCACTAGTTTTTCTTTTATCAATCTTTCTCTTTTAGTCTGTCTTCTCTATTTTAATTTTCTTCTCCTTCATTTTATTGTTACATGTATTCCAAATAATCTCTTATTGTCTATATTTTATTTGTCATTTTAGTCAAAACGGGGGAGGGGGGGGAATTGTAGCCCTTCTATACCCATCTTACTTTGAATCACGTTTCCTTTTTGGACCACAAAATCACATATATATGGTAGAAACTTTACCCCTTAGTAGTAGGATTTGTGGAAACAGGTGTCATTTCTTCCAAAGAAATGTGATTCCACGTGCAAGAAACGTGGTTATTCAGGCCAGCCTACCTCTTTAATATCCAAGTCCAGACGCAATCCACTCTTTAGTCCAGTACCAAACTTCACTTACATCTACTCATATCACAGTTCAGCCTATCAAAACAAAATCTCCTATAAATTCTAAGGTTCTACTTGATGCCTCTTACACCTATAATAAGTCCTTTTTCCTTTTCTTCCCTTTCCTTTCTTGATCCCCATCAAAAAAATTGAAGAAGAGAACAGATGGTTAAGATTTGAAGGTCCAACATGCAGCGAATTGAAGCAATTTCAACATTTGAGACCTATGTTACATGGACCCGGCTGTTTGGGGCAAAGTACCTGTGTCGACACAACATGGGTGCGTATGTGGGATATGTGTCGGATTTGCCTCATCTCTCTCAGACACGGCTAATCAAAAAGGAAGAAAAAGGTTGAGATACTTATATCGATATATTGGGTTCAAGGTCTGAATTTATTGAATCCTTAGTAGTAGGAATCGTGGATCTCAATCCCGATCTCTCTATATCAATCTCCTTTTCTCTTCTGATTTTCTTTTTGCTCTCTATCTCGATCTCTCTTTCAATCATGTTATGCGTGTGTGAGAGAAAAAAAGAGAATAGAAGATATAGAGACTCTCCATCATCGTGTTGTGTGTGTGCAACAGAGAGAAGAGAAGAGTTTGACTGGCTGGTTTGTATCGATCTTCTTTTCTCTCTGTGTCTCAATCTTTTTCTCTCTCTCGATCATGATGTATGTATGTGAGAGAAGAGAAAAGAAGAGATAGAGACTCTCCATCGCCGTGCTGTGCGTGTGTGAAAGAGAGGAGCGAAGAGAAGAGAAGAGTTTGATTGGCTGGTTTGTATCATAAACCCTAATGGGTTGGACCCAAATAAATAAATAAAAAGTTTGAGCCTATTTATTAAATTTGTTCAACAATAAAAACTTAAGCCTTTTGGTGTTTTGTATCTAGCCAACATCTTTATTAATAACATGGGTTGTTATATGACTTATCCATATTTTTAATTATATTTATAAAAAAAAATTGTTGGGAGAACTTTTTTTAACTCATCTTCATATAATAAATATATTTAAAAAATAACTATTTTACGTATCCCCGTATCCGTATCTAAGTTTGGATCCATATCCACGTATCTTCAATTTTTAGTTTTAAAGTGTCTGACCACTAGATATGCACCCACACTCGATGCCGTCATGTGAGTCCGTGTAACATAGTCCGAGACACCTAATCCAATCACAACCGATTTTTGTTCTATCAATCTTTCTCTTTTAGTCTTTTTTCTTAGTTTTTTTCTCCTTCATTTTATTGTTAGACATATTCCAAATAATCTTTTATTGTCTCTATTTATTAGTCATTTTAGTAAAAATAAAAAAATTCTAGTTCTTAATTTGACCAGTCTCATCTTAGTTTTTTGCATGACGTTTCCTTTGAAATGTAGAATCACATTTATAGGGTAGAAACTTCACCCCTTAATAGAAGGATTTGAGTAAACCTGTGTCGTTTCTTCCAAAAAAATGTGATTCCACGTGCAAGAACATGTTTATGTGGGGAGAGAATCTCATTTCTATCTAAGATGGGGTCTGTGGGTGTAGATCTGAAGCAAATTTGGGCATGAATCTGAAATAAAAAAAATGGATCTGATTTTTTTAGAAATCAAATTTTGGATAGAAGAAGAAGAACAAGAAGATACCTCTCAAAGAAGACGAACTGAAACAAGAAAGACAGACCGAGAGAGAAGAGCTGAAGTAGCCTTCGTCTTCGATGAGAGAGCAGTAGCACTTTATTTGCTTCTTTTTTATCATTTAATTTTGACCTAGTCTAGGGTCATGGGCTTCATTTAATAGCTCATTAGGCTTCATCATCGGGCCTATAATTTGTCTTACCTTGCCGAACCAAAGATTATAGGAAACCGATTGTATAGCAATCAAATTCCATTAAAAAATGAACATACGTATTATATAAAAAAATATATAAAGAAATTGAATAATGAATTTTGATAATTTTGAATAAAGCCAAAAAACAAAAATTGTATGTTTTATTATTTTACATCACTAGTAAAAATGCACGTGCGATGCACGAGGAAAGTTTTTAAAATTTACTCCAAAAAATTCTATATTAACTTTTCTGTATAAAGTGATGAACGTTAACTTGGTTTATATTTCTCTAAATTTTGGAGGACAACATGGTGGAATTGAATTTATCTATATGGTATAAAAGACACAAAAATACCCATCATTCCTTAGCCAGCTAGAATTAGATCATTTGTTTTAATCACAATCATGGTATCAAAGATGGCACAACAAATTAGATGCAATACTTGACTTAAAACAAATTGACTTTATGAAGGAATAGCTACACTCAATCAAATAATAATTTGAAAAGAAAATTTTCAAAGACGAAACAAATACATACTAATGTATCTATATCTATAATATTCATTATAAGGATTGCAATTTCGGAATAATAGAGAAAATTGATGCACATTTAATTATATTATGATGTAGTAGTAAGGAAATTTAAGATTTTAAAGCATAATACTTCAAAGTTCATATTTCCAATGGCAATATGTTAAACATCTTAAACCAATAAAGCCAACTCCAATTTTTCTAAGATCCAACTCCAAAGGGGATAACACTAAAAAAATTAATAATAATAAACTGAGCGGTTGACTACTTTGACAACCCATTTAGATTTAATGATTTGAGGAGAAATAAATGATGAGAAAAAAAAAATTCTTATGTTTGGTTTACAAATTAGGTAAGAGACAGAAAGAATGAGATCTCTCTTATTATGTTACTTTTATTTTTAATCCAAGATGGTGAGATTTGGTGAAAAAGTTGCTGATTGGCTGTATACTTGTTATAATATATCAAGATTACTCAGCAAAAGGGGGGAAAAAAATCATCTATATCTCCTATTTCACATGGTTTTGTAGACCACCCCGAGAACTCCCTGGCTCCGCGCGCGAGGGCGCGAATTCGTTTTGTTCTTAGCTACTATAGTTCGGACTCGTATCACGGTTTTGAATCTAATCTCACAAAGTGTAATGTGAGACCGATAAATCACCAAAGAGTCCAAATACGGCAAATCGTTTTGGAAAACTGATTTTTATAAAGAAGTGCCAAACATGGATTGGTTTGCCAGATACAGAGTCGCCACCTAAATGTTTTATTTTCGGAAAATTTAGGAAATCCTAACTCGTGCCTAAGGTTACGTGTCCGTCATTACCAAAGTTGTCTCGGCTCGGGAACTTGGGTACGAAAGGGGAAGGTCATGCAATGAGCACCCCCGCTTGCCCAATCAAAGATCGGCCTTTAATAAGCATGATATTTTGTTTTTGAAAACACATGTGTTCTTATTCCAGTATTTAACCTAGAATTACTATGTGATGCGTACAGCATACAAGTATAGACTAGATCGCCTAAGTTGGAACAGAACATTGCATGTTCGTTTGTGAAAATGATTTGAAGTTTGCTATCCACAAGTAAGCTAAGACATAGATTTTGCCACTCTCAAGTGGGCTTAAAACGTACAGTTTGATGAATTGTTCCAATTCAAGTAATCCAACCTTCACCCATAGGCATTCAAGCAGTTAATCACTTAAGCAGTTAGCCTCATAGCAAGCATGCTATCATGGCAACATACACATCTCATGCTGGGATGCTAAAGTATAAACACTCACAGTGTACTCCGAGCCAAAACAGAGAACTAGTTAGAAATCATGTATGATCCTAGTTCATGTTAAAATGGCTAATGCAACACATGCGAAAATGCAACTAAGATAGGCTCAGCTATCCTAAGATGGCATATGAATGCAACAATTTGATACATGTATTCAACTTGGAATTGAAATACAATGCAGTTAGTATGATGCGCCGAGCCTGGTGCATCTAAAGCAGATGAATGATGCACGCATGCGAAGCATAAGTATGCTAATCAAAATATGCCCTAAAACTAACCATCGTAAGCGGTTAAGTAAAAGGGAAAAAGAAATGGGGGTTGGAAGACATGCATCACACACATGCACGCTTATTACAACAGTTGGCCCTCTCGATGGAGGGTCCGAATAAGAAGCTAACTAGCTAATCTAAGCTAATTAAACTAATTATTACATCACAAAACTAATTAACTAACAAGCTAACTAATTAAGTACAAAACGAAACTAATTAACTAACAAGTTAACTAACTAGTTATTACAACACAAATGAATAGTTAAACGCATTAACTACTTGAGTACAAAACAAAGCATAAGCTAGCTATCTAAGCAAAGCAATAAAATAGGAGCCTCAAGGCGAGAAGTGTATGTATGCTCGGTCGCCTCGTTCGAAAATCCATCGCGATGCCCCAATTTGCCTCTGTTTCCAATTGTCCTCAGAACTTTGCACCAAGCTCCAAATAGCTTTTGCTCCACCATGGGAACCTGTAGGAACATGGCCGACCAGTTGTTGATGGGGGAGACCACCTGCCGACCAGTTACCATTGCTGCAGACCACAAAAAGTGGTCGGCCAGCTAGTTTTTCTAGTCTGCTGACCACTTGTTGCTGCACTTCTCCAGTTTGCTGCAACAGAGAGCAAGAAAGGACATGGCAATGTATTTGCAAGGTATGTGTGCACAACCACCCTCCCTATCATTTCACAAGCTCAAGGGAGTGCAGTTCTCGACCCTCGAGCCGCTAATCGCGCATTTCAATGCATGATGGCCGAGAAGCCAAATTGCACAATTCAATGTGAAATGAATGTACACATAAACACATAAAGCCTTGACCTCTATCATGTATGATCAAGAAGGTCGGCGACCGAGAATTGAGGCACGTTTCATCACTTGAAGTATGAAACGTCCCTCATTTTTCGTGTTTGGACTAACACCTAATCCAAACACAATGCAAGCAACAACATGCATAACACAATGCAATGTAACATGGCATACACAATGCTAAGAACAACATGGCATACTCATCTAATGTGACAACATGGAATACACGATGCTAAGAACAACATGGCATACTCAATGCAATGTGACATAAGTATGTAAACAACATGGCATACACAATGCTAAGAACAACATGGCATACTCAATGCAATGTAACATAAGCATGCAAGCAACATGCAAATAAACATGCTAAATGGACTTAAACCGAATGTAGACAAACCTCAGCCATGCCCAAATCAGTGGCCATAGTGCTAAGAAATGAAGGAACAAAAGCATATACAAGCATGCACATGCATTGGCCTATCAACTAGGCCTAAGAGCACAACCCTCAAGAGTGCTCAAGGAGTGATAAATATGGAAGTGTAACAACACTAAATGCATTGAAATAAAGTATGAAATGATCCCAAATCATTCAAACAACACAAGCAAAGCATGCAAGGGTCCTTAAGCATTAGAGCTAGCAAAGAGGACTACAAATGGGGCATGCAATACATGGCACAAATGCATGAACCAACCATGGACAGAGCTCAAGTAGGTCTAAACAAAGACCAAAATATGTTGAGATGGGGGCTCAAATGCTCTAAGCATGCATGCATACAAGCTAGGCTATAAGCTAGGCAACAATGCACAACACTCAAAGGCACTTAAAGAGTAAATGAAGTGGGAACATGGAAATGCTACATGCTCTGAAATGACATGGTAAATGATGACATATCATGTACATGATGCAAATGAAGCATGCTATGGTACCCAGAGCTTGAAGCTAGCATAGGCATTTGCACTATAGCTATACAAAACATGAAGCATATGGTCGAGAAACCCAAAACAGTCCTAGAACATGTCAAAATGAGTCTAAAACATGCATGGAAGGAAGCCAAAACAAGCTAGCATGAAGGGCATAAGGCATGATGTGTGCAAGGCAAATAAGGTGGATTACACTACACCTATCAAGACCAAGCATGAGATGGCTTCGCCAACAAAAATCACTATTATATCATGGCAAAATAACCCCAAAAACCCACTGAAATGATAGCTCGCAAGCTTAGACATGAAGGCATACACAATGGCTCATGTTTAAGGCTTAAAGGGCAAACCCTCCAAAGCATTGAAAGAGTGACAAATGCAAGTGTATGACCACACTACATATACTGAAATCATATTTCAAATGATGCCAAATCGTGTAAATAGCCCAAGCAATGCATGCTAGGGGGCTTGATACACAAAGCTAACAAGCTAGAATGCATTATAGCTATACAAAGCATGGCATGCATGACCAAAACAACACAAATCAGAGCTAGAGCATGCTAAAACATGGACAAAAGTTTCTTAGAGTTAAGCCAAAATCATGTTAGAATGACAGTCTAAAACACGATACACATTAGGCTAGTTCATGGAATTGCACTACAAGTGCATGGAGCATGCATGGGGCTATCAAACCAGACCTTAACAGAGGTATATCATGGCAAAACAACACCAAGAACATGCTGAGATGGACTCAAAACAATCTAGAAAGACATGCTCAAACATGAGGCACACAAAACTAATTTGTAAGATTTACACTACATGTGTACAAGGCATGCAAGGAATGACAAAACCAAGTCAAAACAGTGCTATTCCATACTGAAATAAGGCCTAAAATAGGCTGAGATGTGGCCAACACAAGCTTGACAAACATGCTCAAACATGAGGCATTCAAAGCAAGCATTCAAAACACAAGGAGAAAGGATGACCCTCGCCCATTTGGGACCTTAAAACACCATTTTCACCACTGAAATTCCTCTGAGTTTCAGTGGTGAGAAGGCCAAAACAAGGTGATCCCAATAGCTTAAAAAGATGGCACAAGAACAAGGCCAAACAAGGCCTAAGAGGGGGTAGACTACCCCCAACACAAAAGAGACCTAAACAAACATGCTAAGGACTAAAAAATAGAACTTTTTGCAGTAGGAAGTCAAGCCTAAATAAGCATGCAAACAGGTCCAAAAGCTTAAGCAAAAATCAAGGTTTAAGGGGTTAAAGGCTCACCCTTGTAGAACCACTTTGAAGCTACAACTCCAGCAACTTTTTTGAGCTCAAACCAAACCAAAAACACGAAAACCAGCTTCTAAGAGCCTCAGCAACAAAAGGATGGTGTTTGAGTGTGTGTTTGCGTGTTAAAGTATGAAGAATAAGCACTTTAAGGCACAAAAATGAGACCAAGAGAGAGATATAGAGATATATGTGTATCTATAGCTCAAGCACAAAGATCTGAACCTGGAGGAGGAGGGGGGAGGTTCCCTCTTATAGAGAATAAGCAACAAGCTTGTTAGACAAGCTTTTGGCCTAAAGCCATCCCTCCATACACGTGTATGGAGGATAGCTTCTGTGCCTTCCAGCTGGCACAGCTGGCCTAAAAATATCTCCAAAAATGTGATGGAAAGCTGTCAACCACTTCAAGCTACTTCTACTGGTCGGCCGACCAGTAGAAGTGGTCGGCCAAGGCAAAAAGTGGTCGGCCATGGATGGGAAATGGTCTGCAGCATGAAAGTAAGGCAATGGTGTGGTGGCTGACCAGAAAAGGTGGTCCAAAGACCAAGAAAGCCAGTTGGCTGACCAGAAAACTGGCTGGCAGGAAAAAAAGTGGTCTCCAAGGGGAAGAACTGGTCTCCCACCCTTGCACCACCTTCCAAACAAGGAAAACAAGGCTTGTACCAAAAACAAATCAAAAGGGATACAAGACAAGAGTCCAGGAGGCAAGGCGCGCACCCGAGAGACCCGAAAACTAGTCTACGAGCACCAAAAGTGGTTTACGACCACAAAAGTGGTCTCCCAGATCACAGTGGCCCTCTAGGCCAAGGCAACAAGGCATGGTTCAAAAACCAAGCCAAACGGAGAACGTTAAGCGGTCCCGAGACAAGGCATACGGCCAAAGGCTCCGAAAATTGGAAACTAGTCTCCAAGCGGGAAAAGTGGTCTACGACCACAAAAAGTGATCTACAACCACAAAAGGATGGTCTTCAAGACCTCTCCCTCTCTCCAGGGAAGAGAAAACGAGGTTCGGTCCAGAAACCGAGCCCAAGCACAAAGAGTTTAGAGGCCCGGAGGCAAGGCTCTCAGCCAAAAACTCTGGAAACTCAAAACGAGCTCAAACATGCACGATCATCGAGCGCTCAATCGATGATGTCTAAGTCTTAAGGTCAGTCAAAAATGGGGTGTCTACAGGTTTGTTTTAATACCATCCAAACATGATAATGAGAAAATATAATAATTGTTTTTTTTTTTCTCACCAAGATAAGAGATCATAATCATTTTTTTTCATTTCTCATGCGAATTGCCCACTTGGGATCACTACAAGAAAACAGTCCAAATAACACGGAACTTTTTGTGACGGTATAGGTACCGTCGCAAAAAATGGTCTTTTACGACGGCGTGTTCAAACTATCTGAAAAAATGGTCTTTTGCGACGGCGTTTTCAAACCGTCTCAAAAAATGGTCTTTTGCGACAGTGGTGACCTCGTCGCTAATGAATATATCACAAAAAAAAAACATAAAACATTTGCGACGCCTAATGTACCGTTGCAAAAAAAAAAAATTGAGACGGGAACATTTACTGTCGCAAAAATCTTGTTAAAACAGCGTCGTTTTATTTATTAGGATTCATCATTTGTGACGGTTTAAGTACGCCGTCGCAAAAAGTAATGAAATTTTTTCTATCCTACTCATTTTAGCCTATTCGCGGTCATGTGTTTCCCCAAAATCCCTAAACCTTTCTGAACCAACCCAAAATCCCTAAAATCTTTCTAAAACCAAAATCCCCAAAACCATTTTCAAGCAAAATCCCCAAAACCCTTGAGCCAAAATTCAACGACGGTGATCGACGACGGCTAGCAGCGAGGGAGCAACGACTGACGACGATCATCAATGAGGACGACGAGCAGTAGCAAGTGACGACGGCGACGACGAGCAGCGAGTGACAACGGCGACGGCGAGTGACGAGTGTATGCTCTCTCTCTCTCTCTCTCTCTCTCTAATTACATCCAAAGCCCTCTCATTTTTTTGAATATATTTTTTTCTCCATTATTGTTGGGGGTTGTCATTGGTTTGAAACTGTGCCTAGAGGTGACCATTCTCAAATTTGAAGTGACAAGACCATTCTCAAATTGGCCTTTGATCGTATATCTCCTCCCTTCGGTTTGTTGCATAATTTGGCAGACCCTTCTGGTTTCTCCACCTTGATGACATCATCTTCAAAAATTGTGCACAGTGATGGCCTTAAAAAAAAAATGATTTTCATATTTTTAATACTTTTATTAAAAACAACATACGTAAAGTTATTTGGTTGCTTACAAGATCTCTTGGCAAAACCCATTTATGATAGCACATGTTGTATGTAAGTGAGATTTACTGTTAAAAGATTTCCATACATGTTATTTGGTTATATTAATGGCATATTTAAATCTGTGTCCTAAACCCTGGGTTTTATAGCTCAATCATTTTTTTTTTCCTGGGTCAGTAGGATTTATTTTATTTGATTATTAGGTCTGCTTTGATGGATATCTGAGGGGAAATTCTTACTCATTTGAAGGATTATTACAGAGTTTTGGAGGTAGATTATGATGCAACTGATGAGAAGATTAAGTTGAATTACAGGAAACTGGCACTGGTTAGTTTTCCATCTTTTCTTGGTAACTAATGGCATATTCTAATAGCACTTCTACTTTTCCTGATTTAAATTATAGTACATTATTGGAAATTTACATGGTCTTGCATTCTATTATTATGTAATAGAAATGGCATCCTGACAAACACAAGGGTGACAATGCTGTTACTACAAAATTTCAACAGATCAACGAGGCTTACACTGGTAATTCTTGTCCATTTTTTTTATATTTGTTTAATTTTATATTCTATTAATATATATATATATATAAGTAATTCTTTGTAGTGTTTCAAAAGCACAAAGGTCTAGATTCCCTGTTTTACACCATGCATGTGGCCTTACTATAATTATGTCAATCCCCATGTTCAGTTGGTGGCTAGGTTATGGAATATAAACACTTCAGAGTTCAATATTTTTTAGTTCTCTCAGATGTGTGGCTTGGTGAATGGACATTAAGATTTTGAAGATTGGTTCATGTATCTAGAATTGATAGTCCTTGCCCATTTGGTATTTGGATTTCAAGTTTTTATTTTTATTTTTTTGTATTGGTATGTTGAGTTATTGACATCTAACTTCAGTTTCATAAATTGAATGCTCGTTATATTTATGGGTGAAGCATATTTTGGGCCACAGTGGAAGCTACTAGTCCCTAAAAGCAGAATTTGCCTTCTGATAATTCAGATTAATAAGCTGCTAAAATTTAATTCAGACTAATTACCATAAACCGAAACTAACCCTTTCACAATCATTGTTTCTTTTTTGTTTAGAGCTTCTTTATTTCCCTTCAGGTAGATTCTGTACTAATATTTATAGTTTTGATGGCGTATGGTTCTTTTGCAGTGTTAAATGATCCTGCCAAGCGACTTGACTATGATATAACTAGAAACTATGAGATTGATAAGTACACTTTGCAAGTAAGAATTTCCATTGTATCATCTGGCTTAGATTTGTCAACCTGCTTTAATTCACTTTGGTTGTGTGATTCTTCTGTGATGCATCCTAATTATTTGGGATATCTTTCCACTTCAATACAGGAGTATCTAACCAAATTTAAAGGGATGATACTTACTTGCAATGGGCTTGGTATGAGTCACTCATCAATTTGGTATATCGCTCTGACTTTTTAAATTAAGTTATATTTTGAAAAAATGAAAACTAACATTGTGAACAATTTTATTGATAGACATGGCCACTGACTATCAATTGCAAGCCCTTTTGTGCTTTCTTGTTGCTGTTTGTTTGTTTTTTGTCTTTGTTATATTGTTATATGTGTTCTGAATTGATAGGGGAAAATGGAACAAATGAATGACCACATAAGAAAACTTAAGCTCTCTGTTTAAAGTGGTTTCAAGAAGTTGAAGAAGGCCATATCAAGGAAAAAGAAAAGCTATATAATACATTGGAATCTGCCGAGAGAAAATGCACAGAAACAGGTAAATTTTTCACCTTAAGTTTTTACAAAACTCTAATGAGAAATTAATCTTCTAATGTACTTCATGTTCTTTCAGAGATGGCTATGAAAAAAATGGAGGTGGAATTAAATTTACTTATTACTAAGTTGACAGCAAAAACTACTTTGTTGTAAGAAAATTTGGCAAAGGAAGAATCAGAGAAGTTGGTGAGATAGCTAATCATGGCCTAGTTCTCTATGCGATATGTGTTGTTCTCTTTTTTTCCTTTGTCCCATTTTTAATTTGGTTGATTTAAAGCTAGGATGCAATTGAGTGTCAAAGAAGAGAACAAGAAGCTAAGGTTGTTGCTGAAAAATTGCAAGCTTCTCTAAAGGAAGAACATGAGAAGGCTGAGCAGAAAGAACTTGAGAAGGATAAAAAATTGCAAGCTAACGCCATGGTACACACGACCGCCTAGGCACGAGAGACTTGTAGGAGAAGACAGGACTCCAATCGAGTTCTCGGTTTGGGAGTTAAAGCCGTATTTCGGTCTAGGCAAACTAGTTCCTTAAGAAACTTGAATTCGAGGTGTTGACGCCCAAAAATCACCAAACGGCGTCGATTTAGCACGAAACTTGGCACACACGACCGCCTAGGCACGAGAGACTTGTGGAAGAAGACGGGACTCCAATCGAGTTCCCGGTTTGGGAGTTAGAACCGTATTTCGGTTTAGGCAAACTAGTTCCTTAAAAAATTTGAATTCGATATGTTGACGCCCCAAAATCACTGAACAACGTCGGTTTAGCACAAAACTTGGCACATACGACCGCCTAGCCACGAGAGAGTTGTGGGAGAAGACAGGGCTCGAATCGGGTTCTCGGTTTGGGAGTTAGAGTCGGATATCACTCTACGCAAACTAGTTCCTTAAGAAACTTGAATTCGAGGTGTTGATGCCCCAAAATCATCAAACGGCGTCGGTTTAGCACGAAACTTGGCACACACAACCGCCTAAGCACGAGAGACTTGTGGGAGAAGGCGGGACTCCAATTGGGTTCCCAGTTTGGGAGTTAGAGCCATATTTCGGTCTAGGCAAACTAGTTCCTTAAGAAACTTGAATTCGAGGTGTTGACATCCCAAAATTACCAAACGACGTCGGTTTAGCATGAAACTTGGCACACACGACCGCCTAGGCACGAGAGACTTATGGGAGAAGACGAGACTCCAATCGGGTTCCCGGTTTGGGAGTTAGAGTCGGATATCACTCTAGGAAAACTAGTTCCTTAAGAAACTTAAATTCGAGGTGTTGACGCCCCAAAATCACCAAACGACGTCAGTTTAGCACAAAACTTGGCACATACGACCGCCTAGGCACGAGAGAATTGTGGGAGCAGACGGGGCTCGAATCGGGTTCCCGGTTTGGGAGTTAGGGCCGAATTTCTGTCTAGGCAAACTAGTTCCCTAAGAAATTTGAATTCAAGGTATTGACACCCCAAAATTACCAAACGACGTCGGTTTAGCATGAAACTTGGCACACACGACCGCCTAGGCACGAGAGACTTGTGGGAGAAGACGGGACTCCAATCGGGTTTCCGGTTTTGGAGTTAGAGTCGGATATCACTCTAGGCAAACTAGTTTCTTAAGAAACTTAAATTCAAGATGTTGACGCCCCAAAATCACCAAACGACGTCGGTTTAGCACAAAATTTGGCACAAACGACCGCCTAGGCACGGGAGACTTGTGGGAGAAGACAGGACTCCAATCGGGTTCCCGATTTAGGAGTTAGAGTCGAATATCACTCTAGGCAAACTAGTTCTTTAAGAAATTTGAATTTGAGGTGTTGACGCCCCAAAATCACCAAACGACGTCGGTTTAGCACGAAACTTGGCACACACGACTACCTAGGTACGAGAGACTTGTGGGAGAAGACGGGGCTCGAATCGGGTTCTCGGTTTGGGAGTTAGAGTCGGATATCACTCTAGGCAAACTAGTTCCTTAAGAAACTTGAATTCGAGGTGTTGACGCCCCAAAATCACCAAACGGCGTCGGTTTAGCACGAAACTTGGCACACACGACCACCTAGGCACGAGAGACTTGTGGGAGAAGATGAGACTCCAATCGGGTTCTCGGTTTGGGAGTGTTCGGTTTTATTATTGGCAATCCTGTTTGACAAGGATTTCTTTAAGAAGTTGATTTTCTTCCAAAACTAGGATTACTTTTGGATTTCTATAAGTAATTGGATTTCTTTCAAAACTAGGATTACTTTTGGATTTTCTATAAATAGTTGGTTTTCTCCCAAAACTATTTAATTCCTCCAGATCTTCTTATTGGTTCTTAAGGTTTATATCTAGGGATATTTTGTTAGTTTTCTTTGATGTTTTATTGAGTATTCAACTCATGGTTTAAAGAGAGTACATCAAAGGTTTTGTTTGTTATACACAAAAGAGAGAGAGTTGTTTTTCGGTGGATTCTGAAGAATTCGAGCCTGAAGCTTCGGTGGATTCTGGAGTGGCTCATCGTAAAGACAATTCCGAGGTGAAGACGGGGTTGGAAGAGGCACATAGAGGTTGGTTCAATTAGGCGTGGATTCGCTAGGTAATTGAGAGTATACCTGTGTAATTCCTTTAAATCTTCTTAGTGGATTGTTTTGTGGTTGTTGCCTGTGGTTTTTTAATCACAGTTGGAGGTGTCCAATTGTGGTTTTTTCACGTTAAAATTGTTGTGTCGATTGCTTGATTGTTTGATTGGGATTGTTGTATACTGCTTAAAATTGATACATAATCACAAAGCAACATCTATGGGATTTCTAGTTTTTTCAATTGGTATCAGAGCAGGTCGTTCTATTTTTTAAAAAAAAATTCTTTTAGAATGAGATCTTGTTTGATTTGTGATAATGGATTCAATTCGTGAGGGAAATTTTATGGTTCGACCACCCCTACTTGACGAATCCTCGAAGAGTGATGATGAAGAGCTTGAGCAAGCTTATGAAAAGTTGTATAAGAAGTCTCTTAACTTATTCAAGTTGAATGACAAACTCACAAAGAAACTCAAAGCATGTGAAAGTGAGAATGTCAAACTTAAGGAGGAGATTTTCGAGGCTAGGATTAATGCCATTAAGATATCTGATGATCGAAAAGTTCTTTGTGCAAAACTGTTGACTTGTGAGACAGAGAGGGATGAGCTACAGCAAATCTATGCAACATATAAAGAAAAGATTGATAGTCTCGAGATGTCTCAAGTTGCCTTGGAGGAGCTAATCATCAAGAAAGATGAAGAACTCAAGTGTGCTATGGCTACCATTGGTCTTTGGAACAAAGGATCAAAGACTTTGGACAATATCATTGGGTCTCAACAAATTTGTTCTGACAAGAGTGGCATTGGTTTTGATGGTAAGAAAGAGCAAAAACAGAGTGCTTCCACATCTCATGATACAAGAACTCAAGGAAAGGGAAAACAAAAAATTCAACATAAGGATGGACTTCTCAAACTTCCTAGAGTTGGTAAGGTAAAAGAAAAGAAGGTACACCCTGTTTTTATTTGTCATCATTGTGGTATGCATGGTCATATTCACCCTTATTATTATAAGTTGCATGGGAGAGTGCCTCAAAATGGTAGAAATTCGACTTACATATCTAGGCGGAATACCAAGATTCATGAGGGTGTTCACAACACCACGACACTTACCAAGACTGCTAGACCTGATTTTGTTAAGACCAAAAAGATTTGGGTGAGAAAACTTAACTTATGTTAATGTGTTTACTCTTTTTAGTTTTTTTGGGTCTCTGTGTGTTTTTTTTTTTCAATGATTAAAAAAAAAAAAAAAAACCCAAAAAGATTTTCTTAGTATGGTTTTGCAAGCTTAAAATTTTTTGAGTGGTCCTTGGTGCATATTGGAATTGATAAGAATATCCATTACATGTTAATATGTGTGTGCTTTCTGTAGTCATTACTCATTTTGGAGTGTGTGTTTTTTGATTAGTATGTCTCATTCTGTACACACTCTTGGATTAGCAAATATCGGAGTCTTCCGCCTTAGTGATTATTTTTTTCTATAGACTTCTGGCATTGTATCTTTTGCTTTTCTAGAGGAATTGACCTATACTAGCATATCATGGGTGATGTTGAGTCTCTTAACCACCTTCCATCTTTTTGCATCTCCACGACTTTCCCTTCTATTCTTTGTAGTCTAGACATGAGGAAAAGGCTACCTCAGAGTCACCAACCAGGCCATCCTTATTATATCCATGCTTCTCTGGTTCGGTTTCCATACTCTTGAGCGTGTCAGCCGCCAATGAGTGTGAAAAAGAAAGAAAAAAATAAGCAAAAGAAAGAAATAAAAAAAAAAAAGATGTGCAAAAGAAAGAAAAGAAAAAGATATGAAAAAAAAGGAAAAAATAAAGGATTCATTGATTGAGGGGGAGCCTCCGCCTTTACTTACCAAATACCCCTTGATTCCTAGTGGTTTGACTTTCCTTTGTTGTGCTTAGATTCTCTTGTCGGAGGTTCAACTTTCAGATCACTACTAGGATTGAATCTAGTGTTTGTCGAACTCCAAGAGTCACACACACACTTTTATCATGGGATCTATGCTTTTCACATAATGCATCACTTTCTTTTATGAGGAATCTTCTAGAGGCTGTGCACATTGTGTTTTCTTGTAATGGTGCTTCTTGGATAATCTTGTATGTTTCAAGGTACAAATCTGAAATTCCCTGCTTGCTCCACCATATTAATTTTTGTCAGTTTCTTCTTGTTCATATTTTTCTGTTTGTGTGGTTTTTGATCTTGCTTTAGTTGATTGAGCTTCCTTTGTCAATTCGTGACAAAAAGGTGTTGTTTGTGTTTTCATGCTACATGTTCTTAAAATTTCCAAGTCGCATCTATTAATGTTTTCCATCTCATGCTTCAAGATAATCTAGTCATATGTTTATTTTTCATATACTCTTGTGGGACTAATAGTTGTTTTGGAGATTGTGGCACTAATAGCTGTTTTGCAGATCTTAATCTTGAAAAAGAAGTTTGTGTTTGTTGGTTGTAATGGGTTGGGGTGATTAGGATTTTATTTGTTAGGTGTGTTTTGTCACAGCATTGCCAAAGGGGGAGATTGTTAGGTTTTATTATTGGCAATCCCGTTTGACAAGGATTTCTTTAAGAAGTTGATTTTCTTCCAAAACTAGGATTACTTTTGGATTTCTTCCAAAACTAGGAATACTTTTGAATTTTCTATAAATAGTTGGTTTTCTCTCAAAACTATTTAATTCCTCCAGATCTTCTTTTTGGTTCTTAAGGTTTATATCTAGGGATATTTTGTTAGTTTTCTTTGATGTTTTATTGAATATTCAACTCATGGTTTAAAGAGAGTACATCAAAGGTTTTGTTTGTTATACACAAAAGAGAGAGAGTTGTTCTTCGGTGGATTCTGAAGAATTCGAGCCTGAAGCTTCGGTGGATTCTGGAGTGGCTCATCGTAAAGACAATTCCGAGGTGAAGACGGGGTTGGAAGAGGCACATAGAGGTTGGTCCAATTAGGCGTGGATTCGCTAGGTAATTGAAAGTATACCTGTGTAATTCCTTTAAATCTTCTTAGTAGATTGTTTTGTGGCTGTTGCCCATGGTTTTTTAAACACAATTGGAGGTGTCCAATTGTGGTTTTTCCACGTTAAAATTGTTGTGTCGATTGCTTGATTGTTTGATTGGGATTGTTATATATTGCTTAAAATTGATACATAATCACAAATCAACATCTAGGGAATTTCTAGATTTTTCAGGGAGTTAGAGCTGTATTTCAGTCTGGGCAAACTAATTCCTTAAGAAATTTGAATTCGAGGTGTTAACACCCCAACATTACCAAATGACATCGGTTTAGCACGAAACTTGGCACACACGACCGCCTAAGTACGAGAGACTTGTGGGAGAAGACGGGACTCCAATCGGGTTCCCGGTTTGGGAGTTAGAGTCGAATATCACTCTAGGCAAACTAGTTCCTTAAGAAACTTGAATTCGAGGTGTTGCGCCCCAAAATCACCAAATGACATCAGTTTAGCACAAAACTTGGCACACATGACCGCATAGGCACGAGAGACTTGTGGGAGAAGATGGGGCTCGAATCGGGTTCCCGGTTTGGAAGTTAGGGCCGGATTTCTGTCTAGGCAAACTAGTTCCTTAAGAAACTTGAATTCCAGGTGTTGGCGTCCCAAAATCACCAAACGGGGTCGGATTGGCACGAAACTTGGCACACATGATCGCCTAGGCACGAGAGATTTCTAGAAGAAGGCGGGACTCCAATCGGGTTCCCGGTTTGGAAGTTAGAGCTGTATTTCGGTCTAGGCAAACTAGTTCCTTAAGAAACTTGAATTCGAGGTATTAACGCCCCAAAATCACCAAACGGGGTCGGATTGGCACGAAACTTGGTACACACGACCGCCTAGGCACGAGAGACTTGTGGGAGAAGACGGGGCTTGAATCGGGTTCCCGGTTTGGGAGTTAGAGTCGGATATCACTCTGGACAAACTAGTTTCTGAAGAAACTTGAATTCGAGGTGTTAACGCCCCAAAATCACCAAACAGGGTCGGATTGACACGAAACTTGGTACACACGACTGCTTAAGCACGAGAGACTTGTGGGAGAAGACGGGACTCCAATCGGGTTCCCAGTTTGGGGGGTAGAGTCGGATATCACTCTAGGCAAACTAGTTCCTTAAGAAACTTGAATTCGATGTGTTGACGCCCCAAAATTACCAAACAGCGTCGATTTAGCACGAAACTTGGCACACACGACCGCCTAGGCACAAGAGACTTGTGGGAGAAGACGGGACGCCAATCGGGTTCTCGGTTTGGGAGTTAGAGCCATATTTCAGTCTAGGCAAACTAGTTCCTTAAGAAACTTGAATTCGAGGTGTTGACGCCCCAAAATCACCAAACAACGTCAGTTTAGCATGAAACTTGGTACACACGACCGCCTAGGCACGAGACACTTGTGGGAGAAGACGGGGCTCGAATCGGGTTCCTAGTTTGGGAGTTAGGGCCAGATTTCTGTCTAGCCAAAATTATTTACTTAACTATCTTTGTAATTATATAGTAGTTAATTTTTTATGTTTTTTTGTAATTAAAATATTAACACATAATTATATTGTCACTAATTATTTTTATTTTTTATTTTTAGATATTTTCTAAGTAGCAGTTTGCTTTTTGTGGAATGCAGGCGTGTGAAGATTGCGACTAACTTTTGTTTTTGTAACCCACGGACGAATCATGACGAAAGTTTTTATTTTTGATTTATGTTATTTAGATTTGTGAACAGCATTATGTATGTATTATGCAACATTATGTGGTGGGATAATTTTGTTGATGTATTGTTATGAATGGAAGAATATTTTAATGGGTGGCGCACCAATAAATCCCAAATTAACAACTTATACACTGTTTAGTCTTAAAAGTTTTCTCATAGACTAAAAGGTCCCATTATAAGGAAATTGACCATAGAGGGCATATACATCACGGGCGTGAATATGGACGTTAGTGGTAATTTGACACTCTGTAAAATTACAGAATTAGGACATCTTTGGCAGTGGTGAAGTTGCAGAGATGGAAAATTTGGGGTTTCAATGTAACGACGAGTAACATCGAGATTATTTCGAAAGGAAACGTCATTTGAAAGCGGAAATGGTGGAAATAATTGGGGCAATGTAACCCCAATGTTAATGTTCCGTAACTTTGTGTGTTTAGGCTGCTATTTGCAAGCATGAGGGTATAATGGTGATGTGTTCAAGTGGAAGCATTTCTGGAAGGCCGATCCATCATCAACATCAGTGCTATGATCAACATCATCAACCTCAGCGCCATGATCGACATCACCAACATTGGTTCCATCATCAACATCAGCGACATCAACGCCATGATCAACATCATCAACATCAGCGCCGATCCACACCGATCCAGTACCACCGCCGTGAGATCGTGACCTCTCTGCCTTCGTGGTTTGCGTTCGAGATCGGATCGCAGTTGCTTTAGGGTTTAGAGATCGTCTTTGAGGTTCTGGGCTTCGCGTTCTGAGTAATTGAAAACTATGTAGTTTCGAAGAGGACGGTAGAGATCGACGGTGACTGTCTTCTTCTCGGCCTTGGAAGCTTTCACTACCATTGTTGCAGACCTTAGCATTAGGGTTAGAGTTTTTGAGAAAAAGCAGCCAACAAACGCAGTTGATGGTGATGATGTTCGAATATATTGGTGATGATGTTCGAATGTTGATGATGTTCACAATATTTTTTTGATGATGTTTGTAAAAATATAGTCTGTAAATATACACCAATCAATATATTTTTTAGAAATAGTCTGTAAAAATATGTAATAAGTTGTATATTTTTTTTTTGTTGATGTTAATGTTATTAATGTTTGAGACTATGTCTGATCAATCTCTCTGTTCCTTCCCCTGAAAAATGGGTACACATTGACCATCAATGGCGACCCATTATCCTTCAGAAATGGTTGTTTGTTTAGTGATGTATAATGTATATGTTGATGTTTGATGTATATTTTTTTAGTGATGTTTGATGTATATGTTTTTATGATGTTGCAGATTTTTAGGAAACAAACATTCCGCAAAAAGAGTACTATTGTAACCTGCAAAATAATCAAAATTAAATAAACAACATTACCAAAATAAAATGGGACTAAATGGTGCATAAGAAAACTTTTAGGACTAAATGGTTCAACTTTTCAAAAAATAGGATTTATGGGTAAATTTTCCTATTTTAATTATGGATGAATTTTTATTTATATACTGGAATTTTTATATTATTATGTAATTATCGATTTTTTTTAGTTATTTTTCATTTAATACAGGTAATTTTCATATTTTTTAATAATTTTATTGCATTTTTTTTTTTTTTTGAGACGGCGCCATACTGTCTCAAAAAAAATTAGAACCAGGTTTTTTGCGACAATAGTATAGCCATCACAAAAGATATTGGCATTAGTTGAAACAAAAGGCCTTTAGCGACGGTATTCTTTACCGTCACAAATAATATTTTTAGAGACGGCATGTTTGCGGTCTCAAATAACCATTTAGCGACGGTATTTTTGTCGTCGCAAATAACCCTTTTAGCGACAGCAACACAGTGCCGTCTCAAAAAATTTAAATTTTCACGCATTAATCCCGATAGCATTTTGCCGTTGCAAAAAGGGTATTTTGTGAGAACCTGAATATCAAAAATCAAGTAAATATTTAGATAATAATAATTTTACAAATCTCAAATATTTTGATATTGAATCCTAAAGTGAAAATTAAAATTATTGGAGGTCTTTTAATAAATTTTTAAACCTAAAATAAATTTGTGGTAAAAGTCTTTAATTTAGAGGCAAGATTTATTATTTAAAAAAAAAAGTGACAAATTAGTAAGCATATTTTAATCCAATAATATTTGTATGTTATTTAAATTAATTGAGAGAGAAAATAAAATAAAACAAAAGATAATTAACTAGAGCCCTTTGGTTAAATATATATATAGTAACCCTAGGTTGCCCAATACAATATAGCAGCAGCAAGCACAGCAGCCACGGTAGAGAAGGGTTGAGAGAAAAGAAGAAAAAAAACGAAGGACTTTTGGGTGTGTTCTCTAGCTTTCTTCTTCCTTTTGCTTTTGTTTTTTTTATTCTTATTCTATTATTATTTTATTCATTGATGGAGAGGTTGTGGGTGTATGTATTATATATATATATACTGTTAAGAAATTTGAGGAGTTAAATTCATATATAAAGAATGGTGTAATTTTTAGTCTAAAAATTCTGCACAGAATCTCAAACTTTAAAAATCAAGAAACCATATCAAACGAATGAATTTTGAACTGAAATTTTTACAGTAGATTAATTACATATTGAATTGTATATCTGAATTTTTCATAATTTTTGGGAGTCAAAATCCATATAAATTGAGCTATTCAAATCTGTCCAGGAAACCAGTCCGAAACAGTAACTTTGGCAGTGTTGTTCTCTTTGGGTATAAATCCGAAAATTATCAAATTAGTGTCATTAGAACCGGTTACGAGTCTAGTTTTTTACATTTTGGCCTTGCATTGATTTCTCGTGTATATCAAGAGAACCGTCAATTTCTTTAAAGTGCTGCAGAAAACAACCTGTTTGAATATAATAAATTGTAGATAATTATTTTGATAAGCAAATCAAGTGAAACCAATTGAGTTTGAAACTTAGGATATATTACTTGATATCTAGAGGTTTTTGGAATTTTTCGAATAGCGTGGAGTGGGTTTTGTAATTTTCAAAGTTAACGAATAGATTGGGAAAACTTGTTTAAAACTCTGTTTTATCTTAAAGTTATTTTTAGTTAAGTTTCAATCGGAACCCATGTCTTGGGTGATTTTAAACCTTGAAGAACATGAACTTAGGTAATATTTAAGAGTAACTGTGAGTTGGGTTGAACCGTATTAGTACGCTTTAGTTTGGGGTTACTTAGTTCTTATTCTTTAGTATTTTTAAATTAGTGGTGACGTGTAGTTTTCATACTTGGTTCAAGGCACTAATTGGACTTTCATACTCTATTCGAGGATTATATTATTTCGGTTTCAGGTGAGTAGTTTCATGATACATATTTTTATAAATGTTCCCTTACCTTGAACTGTTGGAAAACTAAATTGTTGTTTCATGACTAAACTGTTTTGATAAATTATTATATTATCAATGGAATCAAATTATTTCTGAAACATGTGTGAACTTGGCATACTGTAAACTATTTGTTTTGGTCTCATGTTTATAATGATGAACTACCATGTTTTGCGAAACTGATGTGTATTGATTATTAGGACCATGTGTGTATTTAGTCCAGGGAAATTATTCCACTATGTGTGGTGACTCTGGCCACTAGGGAACAGATCCGGGTTGGGCCGTGATGACTCTAGTGCTCAACGATTGTAAGGAAAAGACCTTTTAAAAAAAAAAAAAAGTTAGGTGACCTTCAATCGGATCATCTTTGAGAAAAGGCCCAGGTGCCACCCTGAGGATGACTCTTAGTTCGGTATTAGATCCAACAAGGCTTATAGCCTTGAGAACTGTGTGGCGTATTATTTGTTTTTCTTGGTACCCAGAAAATTATTGGTGTTCATGTTATAATCTGTTTTAAGTGGAAAATGTCGTTTATCATGTTCTTGCGAGACATGAGCATTTTAAGTGTTGAACTGTGAAACCTTCTTTTTGAAACAGATTGCATTTAACAAACTGTATGCCAGTCTAGTTTCTGTGATGTATATCTTATTTTGGAATTTATCCCTGTTTTCAAAACTATATTTACTATCCATGTTGATACTCACTGAGCTATCAGCTGACTTAGTTTTTTTTATCACTTCCAGGTGTTAGAAGGACTTAGAGTGAATTTATGGCGTAGCGGGGACTCAATTGCATGGACCTCTAGGACATACATTTATTTTGTTTTAGATTGTTATATCAAGTTTGTGCATACTTCTTATTTTATTGAGGCTCATTTAAGATTATTTTGATATGTGGCCTGTTTATATCCCATAAGTTTGGATGGTATTGATTACGGTTGGTTTTGCCGTTTATACTTGTGGCATGTCACTGGATTGAGTTTGGTTATTTATTACTGGACTTTTGTATAGTTGCTTAATGTGATTATGGATTAGTGGTTAGGCTTACGTGTGCCTTGGGTTAAGTCCCTGTGGGCCACGGCCGGTCATGCCCGAATTTGGGGGTGTGACAATTTTTGCCATCGCAAAAAAGAGGCGATGGTGTTATACCATCGCTAAAACCCTTTAGCAATCCCTTTTGTTGCGACCCCAAACTTGTCGTCGCTAAAAGCCAGTTGCCGTCGCAAAAAAGCTTTTGAGACGGCGTTTTGGGTATTTGCAACGGCATTTTGCTGTCGCAAAAAAGTAAATTTTTTGTAGTGGATGCTTGATAAGTTTGTACAAAATTAGAATTTTGTATGACTTTGGTTAGGGTAATTGCATGTCAAGTTGGGAAATGAAGCCATACACGGTATATGACAATTTTTAAGGATTAGGAAGTAGTAATACGAGGGATTAATAGCTTGTACTGTGGAATATTTAGGATAAGTTAACGAGAAATATTTAGGATTATGTGCCATGATATATACTTTTTGTAGATGATATCGTCTTAGTAGATGAGACTAGATGAGTTAACACTAAGTTAGAGACTTGGAAAGAAGCACTTGAATCTAAAGGCATTAGGATAAGCAAAATTAAGATAGAGTACATGGAATATAAATTTAGTAAAAGTAACAATGGAAATAGATGAGAAGTGAAGATTGAGAACCAAGAACTACCTAAGAGTGGACTTTTTCGTTATTTAGGATCAATTATCACAACGGTTGGGGAGATCGGAACAGATGTGGTCTATAAAATTAAGGCGGGATGGTTTAAGTAGAGAAGTGAGTCTCAGGTACTATGCAATAAACGATTACCTACTAGATTAAAAGGAAAGTTTTGTAGAACAACTATTAGATCACCGATATTGTATGGGATGGAATGTTGGGTAACTAAAAAACAACATGTAAATAAGATGAGTGTTGCTAAGATAAGGATACTAAAGTAGATGTGTAGTAAGACTAGAAAGGATAAAGTTAGAAATGAGTATATTCATAAATGAGTAAGAGTAACATCGATAAAAGATAAGCTGAGAGAGAATAGATTGAGATGGTTTGTTCATATACAACAAAGACCAACAGAGGCAGTAGTGAAATGAAGTGATGTAATACAGTAACGGTAGAGGGATGTGTTAAGGGAAGGGGCAGACCTAAATTGACGTGAGCTAATGTAGTAAATAGATATATGAATCTCCCTAATTTGACTAATCAAATGACCTTTAATAGAGTCAAATGGCGAAGAATGATTTATGTAGCTGACCTCATTTGATGAGACTTAAGACTTAGTTTAGTTTGGTTTATCTAAACAGTCTGTAATTATTTATTCTGACGAACCAATCAACAAAAATAGAGAGCTTTGCCGGCTAAATTTATTGTTCTTGGGACATATGGTTTCCCCTCTTCTTCGTTGCCAACATTGATCGTCAATAGGTAGAATCATTCCCAAGAGGGCGTAAATTAGCAGTCCACATCCACGTTGATGTGTACATGTTGCAGTGGCATACACACTTGGGTCTCTACAAAATAGCTGAGAAAGACCAAATGAAGAAAAATTTATAGCACACTCGTGCATATATGTATGCCACTTGGGTCTCTACAAAATAGCTGAGAAAGACCAAATGAAGAAAATTTTATAGCACACACTCATGCATATATAGATATATGTATATATATATATGTGCCAGGTTGCTGCCTCCAACAAGCGTATCCTGAAACTGTTGTCAGCGTCACCCAACAGATGCTTCTTGAAACAGTTTGATACGTTACCAAGAGGGACTAGGCTAATAAGTAATTTCATTATTTTGATAAGGGCATTTGTGAAACCCAAAAAAGTAGAAAATACTCAGCATCCTTCCACGGGAAATTCTATTTCCAACACCCTGATAAACTCAGTCAACACACTTAATGAAAAAATAGATTAATGACAATTATATCCTACTTGAAATTTACTATAATAGTCATTGATCAACACTCCTATTATTATATATATAAATTCTCTATACACATCTTTTAAAAATAAAAATATCTCAATGTACACTGTTTGAAATAAAAAAATTAAACCCTATTAAAATTAAACCCTATTATAATTATTTTTTTTAATAATTATTTTATAATCATGTGGAGAGGACAAATGAGGCAACAAAGAAAGCAAATCTTAACCTTGATGTTTCCAGCTTCTTTAATGGCAGCGATGATCTTGGTCTGATCTGCTAACTGCATAGATCCAACCGTTGAAATCACCACATCCACCTGCTTAATCGCCTTCACCAAACTCTCGTGATCGTGCAGATCACCCTGTTTCCAATCAACAAACAATCATACTCAAATCCACTATATCTACAATTATATACATATAGATATACATAGTTATGATGAATATATACATACATGGACCAAAGTGACGCCGGAGTTCTTCTTCAACCTTGATGTTTCTTCTTCTTCCTTCCTGTTTGAAGTATAGATGCAAATTGGGGACAGTTTGGTCTAGACGGGAGTGGGTGGAAATTCAAATGTGTATTTTGAAGGTAAAGTGTGTGTACATAAGGGGTTGTTTGTAATTTTAAGGATGTGGGTTGAGATAATTACTTAATAATTAAATTAATAGAGATGTGTATTGAGAAAAGATTTGTCCTGAGTTTTTCAGGGTGTTGGAAATAGAATTTCCCTCCTTCCACTTTTTAAAATAGTAATATATATAAATATATATAATATCAAAGCATTCCTTTGTAATGTTTTATTATTATTAATAAAATATTATTTTATTTTTGTTGATAAAAAAAATATATAGGCAAAATACATTTGTAATTATTGTAGTTTTCTTCTTGTGTTAATTTGGTAATTTTACATCAAGTTTATTTTTGAATTTTTTATATTCTGCCAATTTAGTCCAATTAATAAATCTTATTATAAATTAAATTGAAATCAATAAAAAAAAATAGTCAATTCACTTTCTGCAAAATAATTGAGATGTTGGAATCTAATTTGAAATAGTCCATTTCTTAATGAATGGACCATTTTGCCATTAATTTTTATCCAATTTCTAAATGGAAGTTATTAACTACCTGTGTACAGATTGAACAACATACATTTCTTTTCCTTTCATTTTCTTCTTTTTTGTGTACTTAGCCATCAAACATGAACACAAGCTGATAATGCAAACATATATATATATTATTCTCTAAAATCATATGCATTGCTTATATACATAAAACGTGATAATATCAAATTTGGATGAATAATTGGACAATTTACTTATTTATTATTATTCTTGGATAGTGGAACAATCTCTACATATGTGAGATAAGACTGGATACATTAATCTTTTTCCAGACTTCAGAATAACTAGAATCTTAGGCATTGAGTTGCCCTTTATTTTTAAATAGTGGAACAATTCTTAGAGCTTGGACATGACCTTATGCTTCAATGTGGATGACAGGATCAAGTGTTACAGGAGCAATAGTAGGCTCTTCCACAATGCACTTGAGATCTTCATTCTCACCATCCAAACAAGCCCTTAAAAATGCTACAAATACCCCTCCTAAACATTTCTTAAATGGGTCCTTGTCACCCTCCCCACTCACACAAGCAAGACTTAATATCAAATTTGGATCATCTAACATGTCCACATGACCATAGTCCTTGGCATAAAAATACCAACTTGGTGGTTTACATTCTGTGAAGAACTCACAATGATTCACTCCATTTGGGGCACATGCTGGGACTATGGCACTACTTTTTTCATGACCTAACCCGGTACCGATGATAGCAACTGAGATCGGTACTGGTAAATCGAAAGAATAAGGGACATAGGTGAGGATTTTGGGTTCGATTTGGTCATCTATGCTTAGACCGGCAACAGGGTCAAGTCCTATTAACGCTGAAATTTTGAGGGCTGGTAGGGTTTTGACATGGCCTAGTGCAAGGGCAAATGCAGTCTTTCCACCTCTACTATGCCCGGCAACAGCTAGCTTGAGAAGATTTGCTTTGACATTTTCCGGGAGCATGGACTGAAGGCCAGTGGCTAACCAGTTTGTGACTTCTCCAGCCAAATTGACTTCTTCATTTCCAGTTATAATCAAGTCGTATAACTGAAAAACTAATTGATGGAGTTAGCTCACATCGGAAATACAAATATGCGTGTCACTATGTACGAACATATATAAATGCGATAAATTTGGACTACCTGTAAACGTGAGGATTTATGGGCATCTTTTTTTGTGTTTTTTGGATCAACAAAGTTAAAATTTTATTAAAAAAATATGAAATTAAAAGTACATAAAGATATAATGCATCGAGAGAGATTCAGACAGTACAAAATACTTTTACTACTGCTAGTTATGGGCATCGAGAGGGTTTATGGGCATCTAGTTAAATTGATCAATCTGGATTAGGTGTAAATGACATTCAAGTTTGCAGGTTTGTCCAAATTAAATTTAACCCGTAAAACATATATGATAACAAATATTATATGAAAATATTTGCCTAAGCAACAAAAAAGCTAATTGATGCATTTTTAGTGCCAACATTGATATTAACAAGAATAACAATTATTTATGAAGTTCTCATGAATAGTCGAGGTATGTGCAAATTAATTTTAGGACAAATTACATATACCCCCTCGAGGTTTGGCTAAATTACAAATACCCCCCTGAGGTTTGAGAAATTACAAATTCTCCCCTAAATGTTATATTTGCATAACAGATTAAGCAGTAATTTGTTATGAAATTTAAACCTCAGAGGACAAATTGTTATGAAAATACAAATCTTAGGGGGCGGGATGTAATTTCCAAAACCTCAGAAGGGTATCTGTAATTTAGCCAAACCTCAAGGGAAATATATGTAATTTGCCCTTAATTTTAACATCAAACTATAGAAAAAATAATAAATAAATAAATGTGATACTTAACACTATCATATTTCCAACATTACTACACTGCCACAACCCTACTGTTTGGATAAGTAATTTGAAAATTTAAGTACTTTCGGGCTGTATTTTGATTATGAATTTGAGTATAAAAAAATTTTAAAAAATAAAATAAAATATGAATAAAATATAATTACATTTTACTCACATTTTTATTTTTTTTCTTCAAATTATTACCTAAAATTTTAATTTAAACACAATCTAAAAGTTTTCTACCTCTTGCCATAGCTTAGCAATCAATTCTTTTTATTTATTTATTTATTTAATTTTTGGGGATTAACTATATTTTTTATTCCTAAAATATCTGTTTTGCATAATTTTGGTTCTCCACAATTTAATTGTGCCAATTTCATTGTGAAAGTATAAAATACGCATTAAATTGATCATGATTGATGCGATCAGTATTTAGAATAATACTATATTCACTAATTAGTGTATTAACTAATGTATCAATTAATAATGTGACATACTTTAAGATGTTTTTAATATTTGTAATATGATTAATGAGTAAAATCAATAATAATGTCATAAGTAGTGTTAGTACACTAATTAATATACCAATTAGTGTATATAATACCACCACAATATTTATAGTCAGAAATAAAGATAGTGGCCTTGTTTGGTTTGTGTTTCCCAAAAAATTTTGGGAAAAATTTTCTACAAATAAGTTTTCAAAAGTAATCAAACCAAACAAATTTTCCCAAAAAAATTTCCCAACACTTGTTTGGTTTACAAGTTTTCCAAACAAATCTCTCTCTCATACACATCAAATCAATCACTTTTTCCAAAACTCTCTCTCAAAATAATTTTCCAAAACATCTTTTGAAAAAAACCAAACCAAACAACTTTTCGTACTTTTTATCTCTAAAACTCATCTCCCAAACTCAAACCAAACATACCCAGTATTTTTTTTTTTTCCTCACCATCTTAATTGTGTCAATTTCATTTTAAAAAATATTAAGGGTCCGTTTGGCAAGTTGGGTTAGGGATTTTTTTGGCTATTTTAGCCACAAAAGACAAAATAGGCTACTTTAGTCACAAAAAACAAAACATCACATCTAACCCATAATCATTATACTCTTCTCTCACAAAAAAAGTCAAAAAAGCCAAAAAGACAAAAAACCCTTCCCAAACCAAACTTTTTAGCTCGGGCTAAAATAGCCAAAAAAATCAAAAAACTAACCCACTTCCCAAACCAACCCTAAATATGCATTAAATTGATCATGACTTTCTTTTGGGTGATTATTTTTGCCCTTTCAATTTCTCCACAAACACACTTTGTGAGAGCACAATTCTCAATGCATGTGAAAGGCACCTAGATGTGAAGAGAAATTCATATTAGTGTAAATAGAATCACTTTTTATTTTTTGAGAAAACTGTAATAAAAAATATATATATATAAAAAAAAAAACCTTAAGATTTGATCTATATAACCAATTAAATCCTAAATTTATAATTTTATTAATTTAAATCCTAAATAGTGACGAGTTTGATAAGGAGAGATGATGGTACAAATGAAAAGGCAAGAACGAGTTTTTTAATTGATTTTTAATCTAAACAATTTATCTATTTTTGTTAATTAAAATTGAATGGTAAAAAATATTTTAGATATTTTATGTACATTTATATTGAGTTTAATGAATAAAATATTATTTTTTCATATCTAAAGAAAATAGATAAATAATTTAAATTGAAAACAAATTAAAATATTAAAATTTAAATTGACAAAATTAAAAAAATTAAGATTTATTTTGTTAAAAGTTTAAATTTTTTTTAAAAAAAATTTGAAACCAAGGTGAAATTTCAGTGCTTTTTTAACGAACACATGCCTTACGGTCAAAAATGTAATTAGGATTTTTAAAATTTTATTTTTATTACAAACTAGCTTAGCAATTAATGCACTTTGTTTGGAAAGTTGAATTTTTAATTAAAAAGTTTAAAAATTATTATAAATTGTAACATAACTCTTTTTATTTTTTTATATATTTTTTCATAAAATATCAAAATATTAATTATTAATTAAAATAGTCAATTCTCTGAATGAGTTTGGTCCGTTTGGGAAGGGCTCATCGGGCTCATGAGCCACAAAAGACAGAATAAGCTTATGAGCCACAACAGACAAAACATCACATCCAACCCCATAATCATTACACTCTTCTCTCACAAAAAAAGCCAAAAAGCCAAGAGCCCTTCTCAAACCAAGCTTTTGAGCCCAGGCTCATATAGTCAAAAAAGTCAAAAAATCAAAAAGCCAATCCACTTCCCAAACGGAAGCTTAGTGGTTCAAAGACTTATCCATTGACTTAGGCCTCGTTTGGGAACAGGTTTTTTTAGTAACTTTTTTATTTTTTTGGTTAAAATGTGATGTAAAAAAATTAATATGTTTGAAATGACTATTTGACTTTTTGGCTAAAATGTGATGTAAAAAAAACTAACATTTTTGGGATGACTTTTTACGAAAAGATGTACAAAAAATGGAGAAAAAATAAAATTTTTAACTTTTTGGTGTGGATTATTAATTTTTTAATTTTTTTGATAACTTTTTGACTAAAAGAGACACTGGCCAAACGAGGCCTTAGGAAACGAGTTTCCTACTAATTCAAAGACTTCTCTATTCCAAAAAGGTAAAAATTGACTTAGAGCATATCCAACGGTGAATCAGATTTTTCATCAAATGTGAGTCAAAAATGACTCATTTCACCAAATCTGGTATCACATGCTCCAACGGTTCACCTTTCACCAAATCTGTCCCGGGACAACCGGGTGGTCGAGCGGCCGGTTGACCGGTTAGGCAAAAAAAAATTTTTTTTTTTTTTTTTTTTTTAACGGTTTGAACTTTTTTCCTGAACTGTTTGAATCTTTTACTGGTTGACCGGTTGGTCAACCAGCCGGTCAACCGACCGGTCGACCGGTTGTTATAACCTAACGGTCAGTAACAGTGATTTGGTGAAATGCTTCGCCTGTTCTCAATTTGATGAAATATTTGGTGAAATCTCATTTTGATATCGATTTGGTGCAACCGTTAGAGCAGTGAACAGTAGCTTTTTTATCAAATTTTGAATTTGATACTGAGTTTGATGAACAGTTGGAAATGGCCTTAGGAAATGAATTTTGTACTAGTTCAAAGACTTCTCCATTGCAATAAGGTCAATTTCCAATTAGGTAAAAATTGACTTAGAAAGTGAGTTTCCTACTTGGTTCAAAGACTTCTATATTCCAACAAGGTAAAAATTGACTTAAGAAAATGAGTTTCCTACTAGTTCAAAGAATTTTGATTTTTTATTAAAAAAAAAAAAAATGTAAAAAAAAATAAAAATATAATTTAATTCAAATAAATGTATTTATTTAGGAGATACCAAACAAGCTCTTAAGAGCATCTCCAATGTTTACTCAGATATTCCATTAAATTTAAATTTGATGAAACACATCTCTTTTTTCTACTCTAATCATAGCACCAAACTCATATCAAATGAAAGCAAGGCCAAATTTTTCATCAAATCAGGAAAGTGTTTAACTTGTTATCAAATTTTGCAAGCAATCGTTGGTAGACGACCGATCGGCTAACCAGGTGGATGACTGACTTAAAGAAGTTTTGCTAAAAATTTGCTCTAAAACAGATGATCGATCGGATGACCAGCTAAATTTGATAAAATGATTAGAGTTTAACATATCAGATCAAATTTTTATTCAAATTTTTATTTAAATTTAATAAAATATCTAAGTAAACATTAAAAATGCTCTAACAAGAACACGTCACATAATTATACGGCACTGTAAAATATTAATAAAAAAATTGTTTAATATATTATCCAAAAAAAATCATCGTTTAATATCTTACAAAAAAATAAATAAATAAATAATATCAAACTGAGGATTTCATCGTTATGGAAGTGCCTAACAATTAAAAGTTAGAGGTTTGGGATCTCATTAAAAAAAAATCATACTGGTGATTTTTTTAAAAAATTATGTCAAAAAATTTTATTTCTTAATCCTTTCTGTGTAGACATGAATCTAAAAAATAAATTAAAAAAAATACTTACAAAAATTGAAATCGTCAAAATAAAAAAAAATTTTACTATTTTTTATTTATTTTTATCTTGTCTAGACTTTATTTTTATTTTTTATTTTAAATTTAATATTTCAATTCGGAGGGATTGAGTTGAATCTAAAAACTTTTAAAAAATTTAAAAATAAACACCAAAAAAGTAAAACCAAACATTAGTGTTTGGAAAAACTAATCGAATAATTATATTAAAAAAGGGGGGTTAAACTAAATAAAATGATTAATCAAAATGTTTGAAAAGGTTTCACAGCCTCTCATGATCTTTAAAACTGTGTTTGGTTAATAAAATTTTCAAAAAAAAAAACGTTAAAAGCAAGAATAAAAAAGTATGTAAAATTATGTGAAATATATATATATATTTATTTATATTTTAGAATTCTTTTTCTTTTCGTTTCCAAATTCATCCCTAAATCCTTGAACCAAACAGCAAGAGAGAAAGAGAAAGAGAGGAGAGAGAAGAGAGACCTGAGGAGCAACGACTATGAATCCATGGGAAGATATATGTTGGAGAAGCTTTTCGTAGGCAGTATTGTGGATCAAGAATCCATGGAAAAACAACAATATAGGATATGTGCCTTCCAACGTTGGTGTAACAATTAACAATGGCTTTGGTGGTGATGATGATTCATTTGATTTCTCCACTTTCATAGATTTCACTCTCAACTTTCCCTCTTCAAAAACTTTTGTAGCCAAAGCTGGGCTTGCTACTGCCATTCTCTCTCTCTCTCTCTCTCTCTCTCTCTCAATTCAGCTCTAACTTATTTTTTGAACAACACATCTGTCTTATAAATTGTTTTTCTCTTGTGGACAAAATTCACATTTTTTTATTTTTTATTTTTTTACCTCAAACTATCACACTTGATTCACACTCCGTTTGGGAAGTGAATTGTTTTTTTTTTTGACATTTTAGTTTTTTTTAGCTATTTTAGTTTGGACTAAAATATTTGGTTTGGAAATAATTTTTTGACTTTTTTAATTTTTTTGACTTTTTTTGTAAGAAAAGATTGTAATGATTATGAGTTAGATGTGATGCTTTGTTTATTGTGGCTAAAATAGCCTATTTTGTCTTTTATGACTATTTTAGCCACAAACCAACTTGCCAAACAACACCTCACTCTATTCCTTAAATTATCAATTCAAACAATTATTCTCTTAAAAATATTTAGGGTGAATTACACTAACACCCCATAAGATTTGATCCAATTACATTTCATCCCTTGATTTTCTGAAAATTACATTCTTATCCTGTGATTAATAGTCTTATTTCACAAACCCTTACTTATATAAAAATACACCAACTCCTAGTAGAAAATAGAGAAAATTACATTAAAAAAAGGGTAAAGCAAGGAAAGGAAAGGAAAGAGAAAAAAAACAAAACAAAAACAAAATTAAAAGCAAAGAAAAGTAAGAAAATAGAGAATGCATGAGTTTAATATCTGCATTCTGCCTAAATAATTATAATGCCAGAAGAGTTAATGTAATTTCTCAAACATCATGAGGTGATATATATTAAATCTAAACCTTAAGGGGTGTAAGTATAATTTACCCAAATATTTATTGACATGAGTTCTGAGCATCCTCATTAAACTAGTTAAAATTTTGTTATATTTTAACTTGAAAGTTATTATTTTATACACCTAATTAAATACATTGTTCAATAAACTCTCAATTCTTTTTTTATATTATTTAAATATTATTTTTTATAAACTCAATACAACTAATTTCAAAATATAAAAATTGAAAATTAATCAGTGTGCTTGGTTTCAACTTTTTAAATTCAGTTTTTTAAAAATTGAGTTTTTTTTTCGTGTTTTTTTGTTTTTAGTCAATATTTTTAAAATTTCAAGTAATTTTTTTACTTTTTTAGATGCACTTTACTTAGATGTGCCTAAATAGTAAAATATTTGCGAAAAAATATTTTAAGAAATTATTAAATAAACAAAAAATACGAAAATGTACTGAATTTTCGTTTTTTTTTTTTTTTTTTTTTTTGTATTTTTTTCATATTTAGGCTTGTTTGTTATTCTCTAAAAAAGTCAAAAAGTCAAAAAGTCATTATCCTATTTAAGTCACATTATCTTATTTAAGTCACATCACCTCTCTATCACATCACTTCAAACTCAACCCCTATTTTTTAAAGATTTTTTTCACAAATATTATACTTTTTAAGTGTATTTATATTAGGTGTGTTTAAATATTAAAAAAAAATTTGCTTAAAATATTAAAAAAATTCATTAAAAATATTAAAATACAAAAAATAAAAAAATAAATTTTTTTGAAAACTAGAACCAAACAAGCTGAATATTTTCTTAATATTTGACCAGGCGAAATCACTAGTTACATTTTTAAGACAAAAAAATCACCAAAAACTAAAATGACTAACTTAATAGCTAGTTTGATAAAGGTAAAATTTAGTAATTTTCTCACTATTAGAAATCCGTAAACTCATGATCAGATTCAAATTGTTTTACAAAAATTATCAAGTTAATGTCAACCGTTTATTTTAAAAAAAAACAAATGTGCTCATTTTATAAAGTTATAGTTTTTCAATCAAGTTGATTTTTTACATGGATAATCTATTCAACAAACCCTACAATATTAACGGTTCAGACCATCAAAAAAGACTTGAAAAAAGCCTCAATGAACTCACAACAAATCGCTACTCTGACTTAATTACAGCAGCATCCCCATATCCACTTATGTGCGTCTCAATTGGCAGGTATGATATTTCAATAAAAGAGAAATATTAATCTTGTTAATGATTTAGAGTTTGTTTGGAATGTGAGTTGATTTTTTAACTTTTTAACTATTTTAGCCTGAGGTTAAAAAGTCTTGTTTGGGATAGACTTTTTGATTTTTTTAACTTTTGTGAGATAAAAAATGAAATGATTATGAGTTACATGTGACATTTTATCCTATTTGGTTAAAGAAAAATGCTCCGAACCCCCACTGCGGGTGACCCCCAAGACCCCTAGTGGGCTGTGATTAGCTTCTTTTTTTTTTTCCTCCAATCACCAACCCCCACGTGTGTGTGGGGATGGTGGAGGTGAGGGCAGAGTAAGGTTCTCAATCATGTTTATTGGTTAAAATAACATATTTTGTCATATATGATTATTTTAGTCCAAATTTATATCTCAAAGTTAGAATAAAATAAATTAATATCAATAATTTTGAAAAATAATTATTTAAATTGATAATTTAAGAAATAAAATAAGACAAGTATAATGATTTAAGAGGAGAAAGTGAAATTTATATAATTGTTCTACAGACCACCTATCTATCTTATCTTATCGTAAAGGTTGGGTGAAACATTGACTAGGGTACTAGGTAGCCATGTGGGTCAAGAAAACGAAGAACTCAAGTACATGTTATTTGGGTGGAAAGTATGGAAGAACATGTTCTTAAACTTGAAGTTATACATAATAGATTGATCATAAATATTTATTTTTTGATTTTTTTTTTTAGGGGCTGTGATCATAAATATTTATTTTTTCATTTTTTTTTTTTAAGGAGCTAGCTTCCCTTCAGTGTAGTCGTTAAACCCGTAAGGGCTCACCACGGATTCTGTTTCGATAATCTGAACCGTTGAATGTGTAGAACTCGTCGAGCACTATATGATTGTAAAAAATTACGTTGATCGGATATCGATAGTTATGTGATCAAAATTAATTTTTGTATAAAAAAAATGAACGGTGAAAAAAAAGCTTTTTAGTTTTTTTTGCTAAAATAGCACTAAAAGACAAAATAGGCTAAAATAGTTAATAAGACAAAATGATACATCAAACTCATAATTATTTCACTTTTTCTCTCACAAACATCACATCCAACTACAAAAAAATTCAATCATCTTCCCAAACACAAAAATTTTAACTTACTAAAATAGTCAAAAACTAAAATATCTTACTAAAATAACAACTTCCCAAACACCCACATAATTTACACATTGAACTATTCAAATTACCGAAACGAAACCTGTAATGCGCCCCTAAAAATTCAACAATATCTTTCAATCCAATCACGAGCCGAAGAAAAGCCTAACCTTTTCTTTTTTATACGAATACACTCGCAAGAATGAAAATTGTTTATATATCGGCCGTTCTTAATCTTTGTCACTTCATAGCAATACATAATTTGATTTATGACTGATACCATCTCTTCAATGACAACAAAGTTCTTTTTTGTAATTGATGATATAAAAAATTCTCAATTGCCACTTGATTTTCAATACGAATTTAATTCTCAATATCTTTAATTAAAACCTTGAATTTCACACTCAAACCTATTTTAGAAAACAAAATCAATATGCTTGGTTATCATTTTTTAAAAATATTTTTTAGAAAATTATACTTTCTTATTTTTTGTTTTTTATTGAATTTTTTTAATATTTTGAGCAATTTTTTAAATTTTTAGACATACCTAACATAAATATACCTAAAAAGTAAAAAAATTTTGAAAAAAACCTTTTAAAAATTCACTAAATGCCAAAAATATAAAAAAAAAAATACGAGAATTCAATACAATTTTTTATATTTTTATGTATTTATTAATTTTTAAAAATATTTTTTCACAAATTTTTTACTTTTTTGATACATATAAGGAAGGTACATCTAAAAAAGTAAAAAAAAATGTTTAAAATTTTAAAAATATTCACTAAAAAAAAAATACGAAAACCAAAAAAATTCAATTTTCAAAAAACTTAATTCAAAAAACTCAAACCAAAAATTCAATCTTATTACTTTGTTCTAAAAATATTCATAATTATTTAAGGGAAAATTTCAATCTTCTGTAAATGTTTTAAAAAAATTACAAATGAATAGAAACTTTATATACATTAAAAATTAAAATTATAAATTTTTCATGATTTTATAATAATTTTTTGGTAACTCCTATTGAGAAGTAATATTCCCATTATTAACATCATAAAAAATTTTAATATACGAATTTAAAATTATAAATCAAGTGTAAATATTTTGAAACAGAGGAATAAATAATTTTTTTTAAAAAAAGAATTCCTAAGCTGTTGCTACTGACAGCCATTTTTCCCTCTCTGCGACGTAATTATATAACACTAATCATATTACAAATCTTGAAAATTTGTTTAAAAAATTATTCAAAAAATAAATCAATAATCTATAATCATTGATTGTGACATTAACTTTAAATTTACGCCACCAGATCATTTTAACAACTAGATTTGGACTAAATTCTCTCTAATTGGATATTGCTATTGGACAATCTAGTTCGATCGGCTGTGAGCACATTTTGAGTCTGTCTCCATAATACAAATTATTTATTTTGTAAGATATTTTAAGAAGATTATACATATCAAAAATCAAGTTGATCGGATATCGAGAACTACTCAATCGGATCATATTTGTTTGAAAAATAACTAATAGATTACTTTTAAAATTGTGTTATCTATTAATTATTTTTCAAACAAATGTAATCTGATCGATTGACTTTCAATGTCCGCTTCGACTTGATTTTTGATATGCGCAATCTCCTCAAAAAAAAAAAATCAAAATAAATAATTTAAATTATCAAAAAAAACTCAAAATAGGCTAAGGTCTGGTTTGTCATCCGCTAAAAAATTCAAAAAGTCAAAAAATCACCATCTCATCATCTTATTTAAGTCATATCATCTTATTTAAGTCACATCACCTCTCTACCACATCACTTCAAACCCAACTCATATTTCATAAAAAGTAAAAAATGCACTTATTTAGGTGATGTTTGGCAAACATTTTGGACTAAAGCACACAAGGACAAAAAAAAATCAAAAAATCACAAAAGGACAAAATAAGCAAAAAGACAAAAAAAAAAAAATACACCATTCTAACGCCAAAAAGCTAAAAAAGCTAAACAATAATACCAAACGACTAAAAAAGTCTCAGGCAAAAAAAAATCAAAAAAATCAAAAATCAACTAAAAAAGTCATTGCCAAACGATACTTAGAATATTCCAAACAACCGCTAAGCCTCGTTTTAGGATAGAGATTGGCTTTTTTTGCTTTTTGATTTTTTTAACTTAAGGCTAAAAAGTTTGGTTTGGAATGAACTTTTTAACTTTTTTAAATTTTTGTAAGAAAAAAAGTAAAATAATTATTATTTAAATATAACATTTGACTTATTAATTTTTTTAATCTATTTTATTTTATTTTATTTTGATTATTTTAATCCAAAAAATTTATGTCCAACATAACCTGATGATAAACCGAAGTGAATGGTCCAATTAGATATTCAAACTGAAGAGAAATCCAGTCCCTTTCATAATCTATTTTTACGTAATAATGAACGTCATCATTAAATAATGGACCTACGAAAATGAAGCAAAAAAAAATAAAAAAACCTAGTTAGGCGTTGAAAGTTGGATGATGAAGGGGTCGGAGTAGGAAAAGTCAGTGGTTGATCTTGGTGAGTAAAGGTCTCTTTTGGGAAGGACGTAAAACGCAGGGTTGCGTTTTGGCTCAAATTTCGAAGCTGTTTTTTTTTTGGCTCATTTGGAAAGGTAAAAACGTAGGTTGGAAAATTACAGAATTAGCCCTCAAAGTTTACATTTTGTGGGCTTGGATGAAATGTAATTTATTTAGTTGGGTGAGGGTATTTTAATCATTTTTGTGTGATGTGACACCATAAATAAATATTAATCCAAATAAAAAAGTAACTTTTTACCATCTTTCCAAATCACTCTAAAAAAGCTTGGTTAAAAGCAAAAAAACTGATTTTTACCATCTTCTCAAAATACCACAAAGTTATACTTTATCTGTCTCAAAATAATAAATTTTTTTAAGAATTCATTTTTTTTAGTATTATAATTATTACACTTTAAAAAAATTATTTTTTTAAAATTATTTTTGATAGTACATTTTTTAAGAAATATTAATATCATAATTGTATTTTTTATATTGTTAATAGATTTAAAAGAAGAGTAAAATAAAAAATTTATATTATTTTTGTACTGGATTTTTGAAAATAAACTAATATTTTGAAATAATAAAAAATGGAATAAGAGATTAATATTTTAGAACAGAGAGAGTATGATATTTTAATGATATTATGATTGGTGAAAGAGATGAAACTCGCGAATTTAAGTTGAGTAATAAAAAAATATAAAAAGATGTGATAAAATTATAATTAGCGTGAAATATGACTATACATTTCAAGACTAAAGAATTGTTTAAAATAATTTAAATAAATATATTTTTTAATATTTTATAAAAAAATATATAAAAAAATAATATAATGTAAAAAAGATAAAAATATAAATAATATATATTTTTTTAAGTGCACCTCAAATCAGAGTCTAGATCCCCTCTTTGCAAATCCTCTTTACAATCTTCTTACAACGGCTGAGATCAACTGTTGCAACATCTAACGGTTGAGATCAGTTGTTAAAAAAATTAAAATCAACCGTTAAATATTATAACAATTGATCTCAATCGTTACAAGAAAGATTGCAAAGAGGAGATCCCAACTCCTCAAACCAACCCTAAGTAATAATTTTTTCGGAGTTTAGTGACAAGTTTGGCAGAGAGAAGAAAATGAAACCATCCAGTTGGCGAATTGTGATTGACCGATGTGATGGCATAATGAGCAATAAATGATAGTCCTTTTGAATTAAATGATGGACGGGGAAAAAAAAATGGGTAAACTACCAATAGGTCCTACTTTGGAGACTTATTACCCAATAGGTCCTACTTTGGAGACTTATTACCCATTAAGTCCTATTTGATAAATTTATTAAGTGATAAAGATAAATTTATCAGTCTTTTTTTTTTATGAAAAAATTTATAGTGATAAATTTATCAGTCTCTTTATTTTTATGAATAAATTTATAGTGATAAATTTATCAATCTCTTATTTTTATAGTGTTAAATTTATTAGTTAGGACCTGTAGGTAAATAAGTCTAGTGAATAAGACCTACACGTAAGTACCCAAAAAAAATCTCAGAGAGGGTAGGACCACTCTGGTTTCCTTTGGAGAGTGGTTTTGATTTTTTGATTTTTTAATTTTTTTAATTGTTTTAGTTTTGGGTTAAAAATTTTGTTTAGAAAAGATTTTTTTTGTTTATTTTAATTTTTTTATGAGAGAAAAAATATAATAATTATAAAATAAATGTGATATTTTATTTTATTAAATTAAAAATTTTATTTTATTTTTTATAATTAAAACAACCAAAAAAATTTCAAACTTGATTTCCCACACGAAACCTCCATGTAAAGCCCCATGAATCCCCAAGGTTAGAGATATGTTTCAATTTGTACATTTTCATCGTTTTGTGTAATGAGAATTTGTGAGTTTTTTAACTGAATTTACCATTGGAATGTTCCGACGATCAACCGACGTAGGTATTAGGAATTGTTTAGAATGTTTTAAATAAGTGAATTTTTTGATTTTTTATAAAATATGAATTAGATTTGAAATGATGTGGTAGAGAAGTGATATGACTTAAATACGATGATATAACTTAAATAGGATAGTGACTTTTTGACTTTTTTAGTAGATGCCACCTCGATCAATTATGATAAAGATCTCCACACATATATGATCATCATAACTCTCATTCTCATCTCAATCACTCATGATATGAAGCCTACACATATATGAGTGGACCCCATATACACAAATCAAGGACCAAGATCAAATTGGGAATCATGAAACTCTAAAAAAGGAAGATCCCAAACATTTCTGAATCTCGATTTTGTAGGTGTATATGTTAGCTAGGAATCCAATTCGGACGGGTTCATTCAGGTTGGAAGGTTGTCTAAGCCCAACCCAAATTGTGCTGAGATCTGTCCAAGCCCGCCCAAGCTCAAATTATAACCCAAGGTTGCATGCTCAAGCCCAATCCGAATTAAACTCAAATTGATCGAATTGTCCGAATTGTAAATCAATTTCAAATTTTTTTTTTTCAACTACATTATTAAATTATTAAACTTTAACTCTATTTACATTTTTTTAATAGAAAATCATTAATATCATCAAAACAAATAATTCATATAATATAAGAGAGATATCGTTATAATAGTCTTTATAATTTATGATTGAAAATAAAAAAATAAAAAAATAAAAAGATTTTTTGCTATTTGTATATATAATATATATTCAATATGATTTAATAATCTATATTACTTTAATATCATATAATGACTAATAATTTATATATATATATAATATTTTTATATATCTATATATATATAATTCGGGGTTTCAAGTTACTCGAGTTGGTTTATATTTTTACCTAAGCTCGCCTAAATTTAATTTGGACTTCTGAATTTTTTCAAGCTCATATCGAATTTGAAAATATCTTATCTAAATCCTGAAAAAATTGGACTGGGTTCGGATCGTTCAGGTTGCGTCGCGCCTAAATTGCCCCCCTAATTTTAGTAGATACATTTCGATTCTTTGACTTTGTTTCAAGAAATTAAGGAGAACACGTATAGAGTAGTTAATTGTGTAATTAAATTTTAACAACATAAAAATAATTTTATGTAATATTACATTAAATTATCATCTATGCATGTATTTTATTAATATAAATTTTCTTTAAAGGTGAGAATTACCGGTGAATCGTCTGTAGAATACAATGAAAGCTAAAATATGATATTTGAGTATTTTTTGAACAAACAACTCACAATTTTTAAGTAGCGTTTGGTAACGTTTACGTTTTTTGTTTATGTTTATAAAAATTTTATAAACTGACTTTTGTTTATTTTTAAAAAAATATAAATTACAAATGCGTTTCGTTTGAATAAAATGTTTTAAAAACACAAATTAAAAAATATGTTTGTTCAGTCTAAAATATTTATATTTATTTTTATTATTTATGACAATGGGATCACACACATTATAATTGAAAAAAAATTATTTGAAAAAAAAATTAATTACAAAAATAATTGAAAAAAAAATTAATTGGGAAAAAAAAGTAATTAAAAAAATTAATTTGAAAAAAAAATTAGTTGAAAAAAAAATTATTTGAAAAAAAAATTAATTAAAAAATAATTGAAAAAAATTTAATTGGGAAAAAAAAATTGAAAATAAATTATTTGAAAAAAAAATCAATTGAAGAAAAAATTGAAAACTAAAAATATAAACTCATTTTTTGAGTTTACGTTTTTTTTCTCAAATTTATAAACTAAGACAACTATTTATAAATTAAAAAAATTATCAAATAAATTTTTATGATAATTTTTAAAAATTGTTATAAATATAAACTGAAAATTAAAAACAAAATGGTTACCTAATAGGCTAGTCGCCGCAGGTGAAGATTGCGCACTTATTTGATGTAGCCACTTATCACATTTTTTTTGATCAAACGTGATGTCCACCATGTGCTTATATTAATCTTTCTTACCATCTTAGAAGATGATGTTTGAGGTGTATTAAATAAGTATATTTTTTTTAAATTAAAAAATTAAAGAAAAAAATATGAATATTTGGATTAATTTTTTGATTTTTCATAAAAAAATTGTATAAATAAATATGTATGAGAAGATAGTGTAATATACCGTACGGATTGGCAGTCAGTTGGCTAGGTGAATACATGGGAAAAAAATTGCCTCCTTTTTAAGCTTTGATTTGACGGTGTTGTTCGAACTGTGGGGGGCCCCACCACGGGTCCCTTTTTTTAATCGGAACCGTTCAATGTGTAGAACTCGTCGAGTACTATATGTTTGTAAAAAATCACGTCAATTGGATATCGATAGCTATCTGATCGTGTTAGTTTTTTTTGTCAACTGTTAACTATAACACCATTCAATTTTTTATACAAAACTGATTTGATCACGTAGTTAACGATATCCGATAGACGTGATTTTTTACAGGCATATAATACTAGACGAGTTCTACATCTTGAAACGATTCAGATTATCAAAACGGGGACCCATGGTGGGCCTCCACGGGCCCAACTTTACCATCCAAGTTAGCAAATGTACGCATGTAATTTTTTTTTTTCCCCTTTCACTGAAGATGGCCTGACGTCAGTACATTGATGAGAGAAAAAATTGATTTGTATTTAATATTTGTATATTAATTTTTTAATTTTTTTAATAATTTTTTGACTTTTTAGCTTTTTTTACACTTGTCAAAATGAGCCCCTAATCTATACTATATATTAAGCAAAAGGAGGTTTTTAACCCCAAGGCCTGTGGGGAGCTCCAATATCTCAATCTAAATTTTCTGAAGTTTTTATTTAAAAAAAAAAAAAAAAACTTAGCATTTATTAATTTCTCCCAACCCCCAAGTCTTACTCTCATAATAACACTTTAATGCATTAAGAATAAGCATAAAAAAAATTCTTTGAAAAGTCCAACACATATGAATTCTTTGAAAAGTCTAAGCACATATGATTATTATCCCTCATAATAACACTTTAATGCATTAAGAACAAGCATAAAAAAATTTCTCGAAAAGTCTAACACATATGATTATTATTAAAATATTAAACTTTAATATAATATAAAAAAGAAAAAAAAAACATTTAAAAAAAAAGATATTTAAAAATCACAATTCACATATATAGAAATAATTGTGAAGTACATATGAATTCCTTAAAAAATTCAACACATATGATTATTATCACTTATAATAACACTTTAATGCATTAAGAATAAGTATAAAAAAAATTCCTTAAAAAATCCCAACACATATGAATTCCTTAAAAAGTCCAACATATGATTGTTATCAAAATATTAAACTTTACTATAATATATATATAAAAAAAAAGACATTTAAAAAAAAAAAGAAGACAACGTGGTGAAACACAACCCGTGCATATCTATATCTATATCTATATGCTATATATATATATATACTATATATTAAGCAAAGGGGGGTTTTTAACCCCCAAGGCTTGTGCGAGTTTTAATATCCCAATCTGAATTTTTTAAATTTTTTATTTAAAAAAAAAACTCAGCATTTATTGATTTGGTCAAAATCCTCTTATCAGTATTTATTAACTTTTCAATCCACATATCTTTGCACATGCATGCATTTATTGATTTGGTCAAAATCTCCTAATTAGCATTTAAAATCCCCTCATACAAATAATTATAGATACAATTCGTATATAGTTCCTGCAGTACCCTTTTCAACTTCTCACATACACTATGGTTAGTGATAAGATTGTTAAATTATTTTTATAAAAAATCTTAACAAACATAATTTATATATTAAAAAAAATCTAAAATAAATATAAATATCTATAATTATCCCGTACATAAAACGGGTGGATAGGTTAATTCTGATTTATTACAATTGGAAAAAATCAATGGTCATGATTTCCAGAAAAATATTTGAGGGCTCTAATTTCTGTGACTCAAATGGCTCAAAATTGTCAAAACGTTGATGTTATTTTGTACTCAAAACGACGTCGTTTTGACAAATTTAAACCATTTAAGCCACAAAAATTAAAACCCTCTACCATTATTGTGATTTCCACCACAAACATCACATTGCACTACTACCTACATCATGCGCATGTGCCGACAGTGCACTGCACCATTTAAGTGCATCTTTTTCGTGCAATTTTCATTTTTATTTTTCAAATAGAGATCATGCGCATGTGCCAACAGTGCACTGCACCATTTTAGTGTATCTTTTTCGTGTAATTTTCATTTTTATTTTTCAAATAGAGATCATGCGCATGTGCCAACAGTGCACTGCACCATTTTAGTGTATCTTTTCTGTGCAATTTTCATTTTTATTTTTCAAATAGAGAAAATGAGGATTATAGAGCTAAAGATAAGAATAATTCCTGGTAGCTCGAATTCCTTGGCTCGAATGTGGCTCGATTTTCCAAAACGACGTCGTTTTGGCTCGACCGCCCGCCAAAACGACGTCGTTTTGGGCTGGCTATTTTTTTATTTTTTTTTTTCTTTTCTTCCTTTTCTTTCGTCTTCTTCGTCGATTACAGAGGAGAGAGAGAGAGAACGAGAGGGAGAGAAAGAGAAAGAGAGGGAGAGGGAGAGGCCGTCGCCGCCGCCGAGCGCCGATCGCCGCGCCTCCGCCTTCGCCGTCGTCGCAGGCAGCTCCCTCGTCGTCGCAGGTAGCAGGTCGTCGTCGCAGGCAGCTCGTCGTCGAAGGCAGCAGCTCGTCGTCGCAGGTCCGGTGCCGTCGCAGCCCCCTCCGCCTCCGCCCCCTCCTCCCCCATTTTTTAGGGCCCCCTCCAGTCCCTCCCCCTCCCCCTCCTCCCCCTCCTCCCCCTCCCCCTCCCCCTCGCCTTCGTCTGCAGAAATTCGAGCCACGTTTGGCTCGAAAATTTTCGAGCTACCAATCAGTTCTCTAAAGATAATGCTTGGGTTGTCGCGTATACTTCTTTAGTAAAATATGAGATCTAATTGATTTATTAAAAATAATTTAATTTAATATTAGTTATAATATATTTTATATATTATATTTAATTTTTTGATTATTTGATAACAGTTAGGGTTTTGATAAAAAATTTAAAAGTCAACAATATTTTTGATATTGTTTAGTTTTCTGAAAAGAAGTAGCTGCTATAATATTGAAGATATATTCGGTGGAATCTAATTTAGGGTTAGATAATGCTGCTTTTCGCTTGCTATGTGAAAGGTTTCTTTGCTTCGTTTTTTGGCTCTTTGAAGCACTGTTTGTATGCATATTTGGCTACTTTAATGGAGATTGATTTGGGTTATTATTTCGAGTCTTCTACGACTTTGTTTTGAAGGTTTTTGTTCATCTATTTGGTGAGGTCTTTCCTCTTATTTATTTGTGATTATTTGGAATTCACCTAAGAGTGGTTTGTGAGACCATTCGTGTTTCGTTTGTAATCATTTGAAAACTCTTGATTGATAATGGAATCGGATTTTGATCTCGTGGACGTACCTCACTGTAGCTCGACTTTTCGCGCTCTTTTTGGAAGACGAGAAGCCCTACAGTTCAGACTCTACTTGTGGTTCTGAATCTGATTTCACAAATACAATGTGAAATAGTGAAAACACAAAAAGAATCCAAATTCGGCAATTCTTTTTGAAAAATCGATGTTTTGAATAAAATGCCAAAAATGGACTACTTTGCCAGATTTCAGAGTTGCCATATAAATATTTTTGAGAAATTTAGAAAACCCAAGACTCCTGTCAAAGGCCATTAGTCTGTCATCACCAAAGTTGTCTTGACTTGGGAACTTACGTACAAGAAGGAAATGTCATGAATTGAGCACCCCTTTCGCTCGATCAAAGATCGGCCTCTACTATTCATGATGTGATTCTTATTTACATTATATGCTCTTATTCCGATTATTAGTTATATTACTATGTGACTCACACAAATATAGACTAATTTTTGCAAGAATTGGAAGATTTCATTTAATGTTTTATTTGAAATTGTTTTGTGAATTTGCCACTCGAAAAAGTGGGCTAAAATAGACATTAATCAAATTATCCCAAGTCAAGCAACTAGCATTCATCTACAAGCATTCAAACTGTTATATCATTTAAGCAATTAGCCTCATGGTGAACATGCTGGATATGAAAACAATCATACTCATGCGATACGCTAAAGTGAGTAAAAGCTCACCTAATACTCCAAGCTAAAATAAACAAAAGAGTTAACATGGCATATAAATCAATTTGATAGCATACAGTCTAAGCACGTATTCAAAGAGGCATTTAACTAACGATGTAAATTAGAATGATGCGTCGAGCCTCAATGCATGCAATACAAGTGGATGCAAACATGAGAGATGTTAAATGAAACATGATGCTTCTAAACTAACCATCATAAGCAGGTAAATAAAAAGGAGAAAGATGTGGGATTAGAAGACATACACGTTATTACAATATTTGTGCTCTCACGCAGGAGGACCCGAATAAACTAAATAGCTAAGCTAATTACTACGAATTACAAACTGAATGAAATCATCAACTAAACTAACTAACTAATTATTACAACAAATTAACTAATTAATTGAACTAACTAATTAATTAATTACAAAGCAAACGAACTAATTAATTATATGAATACAACATGAAAAAAGTGCTAAGCTCGCTATTCTAATTACTCTGCCTCGGGAAACGAGGAATGCTCATGCATGCATGGATTTTCACCCGAAAAAGGCCTCTGTCTTGCTACCAGATGCCTCTGTTGCACAGTAGAACATTTTCAATGTTTTTCATCTCAGAAACAGCTCTGTTTTGCTGGAAAAGTACATTGTTTTTTGCAAAGGTGGCCGGCAGGCCAAAAGTGATGGCCGGCTGGCCACAAAGGTAGCCTGTCGTCCACAAAGGCCAAAAAAAGTGGCCGGCCGGCCACTAGAGTCTGGCCCTTCCTGCTGCAATAGAGGACAAACAGAGTAAAAACAGGGTATTCTCAAAGGATGTTTGTACGCTTTATCCCTCCTTATCATCAGACAGCTCAAAGGAGTAGTAAATTTGATTCACAAGCCATCAATCCAAGAAATTTCATTGCATGATGGCCTATGAACCAAAGGGTACACTTTCAATAAATGCTCAAATAAAGACTCTCACGAATGATCAAGGGAAATGGTTGACAATGACTCTTGAACCGTTTTCATCACTAATGAGTATGAAACGACTCAAGACTCAAGGGTTCAATTAACATCCGATTGAACCCAAACCAAGTTATTAGCTTGCATCATTTTAGTCCAAGTTTTATTATTTTATTTTAATTACCTTTCCATTCTTTAATTCATTAAGTCCAAAGGTGAAAATTAAGTCCTCTAAAGGAGGGAAGTGTCAAACCAAGGGTTAGTTTAAGGTATGAGAGAGATGTCATGCCGTTGATAATGAACCCCTAAAAGGGATTAAACCTTTAAGCACAAAAACCACTATCTCAAGCTTACAAGAACAATCGGTTTGAAACAACTCTCAAAGCAAATAAAAAGCCAAGAAATGAGGGAGGTTGTAGAGATGATTAGAGGTAATCACAAGTAAGAAAAGAAATAAATAAATATTATCAACTCAAACAGGTTGGTGGCTAAGGCCTAAAGTACCAAACCTATGAAGACAACTAAACTACAAGCATGCAAAACAAAGCATAAATGCAATGAACACCTAAAATAGTCCTAAAATAGTCTTAAAACATGCAAAAGAAGTGCTGGAATTAGAAAGAAAAAAAATAAAAAAAAAATAATAATTAAGCTAAAATAGTACACTACAACATGGAGCTATGTAAGCTAGTAAACAAGACACAAGTAGAAGAGGCTAACCCCTCTAATTTGGGACTTCAAAACATATTTTTAGCCACTGAAATAACTCTGAAATTCAATACTTAAAAGCTCAAAAAAAAAAAAAAAAAAAAAAAAAGATATTGTAAAAGTAGGAAACACAAGGGTAAAGACTAGAGAAGCAATGTGGAAAGAAAGGTGAACCACCCCTCCACCCTTTAAGGCCTTACACCACAAGTTTCAGCCCAAAAATTCAAAGTTTATACAGCCCAAAAATAGTAGAAAAACAGTAGGAAAAGAAGCAACCAAAGTAATGAAACAAGCTAAGTCTTATAACTCTTGAAGAAAAGAACACTTTTAAGCAACAATTCAACACATACACGCCCTCAAGAACTCAAAGTAGGCTCAAAAGTACCTCAGCTCAAAGATGGCAAGGTTTAGTTAAGAGTGTATAGGCAAAAGCTCAAGAAATTTCAAGAGAGAGAGAGAGAGAGAATTGTAGAGAGAAAAAATTAATTTTGCTCTAATTTTTCTAGCCCTCAAAAATGGAAGGGGAAGTCCTCTATTTATAGAAAAATATCACACTCCCTAAAAAACATCCATCCATACACGTGTAGGTAGATGCAAACATTTGTGCAAACAGCTAACACAGTTGACATAAAATATCTACAAAACACATTTGTGGCCGGCAGGCCACAAATTCTAGCCAGCAGGCCACACACTTGGCCAGAAGCCAAAAGGGATGGCCGGTAGCCCACAAAAATGGGCCTACAGGTCCCAGGTTTTTCAAGTTTGAAAGGCTGGGGTTTTGGTGCAAAAACAAGGCACAAGGTTTGTAGGGTTTTAAGGCTCAGAGCTATGGCATTCCGTTGAGGACTTTCGAGCACTTGACAGGCATATACATTCATCATTTGGTGTGCAAGTAATGGTGCCCAAGTCGTAAACGTGGTCAAAAATAGGGTGTCTACACTCACATTGAGGGAACCACGTAAAATTCTTGCGTCGTTGTTGATTTAATTTTTCTGTATTAGTTTTTATTTCCATTGATTGATTTACTTGTGGAAAATCATCTATTTTTTCTAACAATTAGTATCAGAGTTTACGGTTTATTTAGATTTATTTATTTATGTAAATCAATGGAGGGGAATGTGGATCGTATGTCAGCTTCAATGAAAGCAATTAGGTAACTTGCAAAACTAAAATTGAGGACCTATTATTTTGTAAAGATTTGTATAGAACTATTGATGGTAATAGTGGCAAACCCGAGAGTATGAAAGATGATGAATGAAAGATGCTTAATCGAAAAGCCATTGATGTTATCCGTCAATAGATTGACGACAATGTGTTTCATCATGTTGCTACTGAAACTTCGCCACATGATTTATATAAAAAATTAGAAAGTCTTTATGATAGAAAATCAGTCACAAATAAAGCTTTTTTGTTTCGAAAGTTGATTAATTTAAAATATAAAGATGGCAACCCTATTCCGGAACATTTGAATGAAATAAAGAGTATTGTTAACCAACTTGCTTCTATGAATTTTTTTTTTTTTGATGATGAGTTGCAGGTTTTGATGCTACTTAGTTCTTTGCTCGAAAATTGAGAGACTTTGGTTATAATGGTTAGTAATTCGGTGCCCGATGGAATTATCACAAGAAGCCAAGTCACTAGTAGCTTGTTGAATGAAGAAACTAGAAGAAAATCAGCAGGTTCTTCTCATTCGAAAGTATTTGTTGTGAGAGGCCAAAGCAAAACAGGGGGGAGGAGTAAAACTCCTCATGATCATGATCAAAGCCATGACTGTGAAAACCACCTTCTTAATTAAGTAAATTAATTCTATTGATTATGTGCTCATTGTTAATTATGTTATTATGTGTTATTAAGTGTTATTGATTGCCATATGATTATTTGAATTATGTTATCGTGAACAGATAGGATAGAATGAGATATAAACTTGTCTGATTCGGTAATTTAACAAGTTAGAATCAAATGATTAGATAGGCAATTAGAGCCTCATTCACATTCGTACAATTAATTTTAGTTTAATTTAAGTCATAAAATGATGAGGACTAGTTTAATTTGGGTGAATTTGATATTTAAATTAAATTGCCACTTAAGTGTAAGTTTAGAATAATTAGAGGTTAATTAACTTTGTCTAACCTATTCATCTTTTTAATACAAGAAGAGAGTTGAGAGAGAGAGAGATGTAGTGGTCTTTGTAGAGAAAACTTGACAGAGGGTGCCTTAGGCACATATGGTGCCTTGGGCTCAAGTGAAGTACTAGGGACTAAGTCATCCCTCTTAAGTGTTGCCCCCTCACCCTTGCTCTCACTGGGTGAACCACCATGGTCACCCCTCCTAACTCTAGTTGCATCAGACGCAACTGACTGAGGCTCTAACTCCCTACCACTTCTCAAAGCAACCACCGCCTGCACTTGCTCATGTTACTTTCCATTCCCACCTGAACTCTCTGCCCTGTATTGTCCCTTAGGGTTGGCCACAGTTTGACTTGGTAATTTTCCCTCATCTCTCCGATTCATGTTGTTAGCTATTTGACCCAATTGGGTCTCTATCTTGGCAATAGAGTGAGTGTGGGAGTGAACTATCGGTGCTAACCCCTTAAGTTCTGAGAGAACTTCCAACACCTGAGTCTCAAAGGCAGAGTTGCCCTGAAGAACAGGCGGGGGTTGTGGTTGCCGGTACGGTTGTGGGGGTCGATAAGGTTGCGGTGGTTGATAGGATGGTTGGTTGGCAAAATTATTGAAATTCTGCCTTGGTGGTGGAGGATTATAAGAAGTGCCTTGTGAAGGGGGTCTCCATGAGAAATTAGGGTGATTTCTCCATCCCGGATTATATGTGTTGGAGTATGGGTCATTACCCGGGTTGGAGAATCCTTGAGCCACATTCACATGCTCTTGGACTAACTCCGGAAATTGTGATGCCGAAGGGCACTCACTCAAGTCATGAGCAGGGCTCGCACATATAACACATGCCTCACGGAATTGAGGCTGATCTTGCTGGGTAGGGGCATGTCCCGTAGCTAATAAGTGGTCTATCTTGCGGGATAGCGCCTCTACTTGTTGGGCTAACTCTAAGTTTTGCCTGACCTCATAAATGCCCCCTCTTTTCGGGGCTCCAACTACGGGTTGCCGGATTTGCCGGGCTGCGGAGGCATGGTGAAGGGAATTATCACTTAAATTCTCAAACAATTGCCATGCCTCGGCATCATTTTTAGACATTAATGTCCCACCACAGGACGAATCCATCATTTGGCGGTGTGGCTCAGTTAAGCCATAATAGAATGTTTGAACAAGTTGCCAATCAGGCACTTGGTGGTGGGGACACTGTTGGAGAAGGTCTCTAAGTCTTTCCCACGTCTCATGGAATTGCTCGCCATCCATTTGAGCAAAGTTTGTGAAGGCTCGCCTAAGTTGGTTGGTTTTGCCTATGGGAAAGTACTTCTCCAAGAACCGTTGCTGTAATTGGTCCCAAGTTGTGATTGAATTAGCAGGTAAAGAATTTAGCCAGTGTTTGGCTTTATCCTTTAACGAGAATGGAAACAATCGCAACATTAAGGCCTCATTTGTGAAATTCTGGATCCTCACTGTCGAGCAAATTTCCAGGAATTCATTCAAATGTTTATAAGGGTCATCATGAGTTAGTCCATGGAATGATGGGAGCATTTGTATGGTGCTGGACTTAATCTCATAATGAGCAGCAGTGGTGTTGGGCAATTGGATGCATGATGGTGATGTATATGCAGTGGGTGTAAAATAATCCTTAAGGGTCCGGTTAGGCACATTCGGGACATTAGGATCTGCCATCTCTAATGGGTCAATGTATGGATATGAATACTCAAGCCTAGGAACACGGGCAGAAGCCCTAAGTCTCCTAAGGGTCCTTTCTAGTTCAAGGTCCAAACTCCACAATTCAGGGCGACAAGAACGACGCCCGTGCATACACTACCCAAACACACACAACAAGTTCCGACTCTGTGCACTAAGTATGAAAGCAAAAAACCAAAGAAAGAAATAGTCACAGCGGTTTAACGAAAACGCTTTACTCGTCTTACGGATGCTTGACGTGTAGACGTTGTCTCCAATCCCCAATTGAGCTTTGACTTTCGTCTTAGCACTTTGGTGCTTTGCTTGTGAGTGTTTGCTTCTGTTTACTCACTTTAGTGCTACGTTTTTTTTTTTTTTTTTAGCTCGGCTACGCTCCGCTTGCACTTCAATGATAGCTCCAATTTCAAACGCTCTGCACACTTAGCAACACCAAAAGTATAAAATCCTAAACTAAAAATTAAAATAAGAATAAAACTTTAAATTAAGTAATTTCGCCAGAAGTCCCCGGCAACGGCGCCAAAATTTGATGGGTCGTTGAACACACCAAAATATAATCACTAAACTATACCAAATTCAATCAGAATAATGGCAAGTCCAGGTATCGATCCACAGGGACTATTGTAAAATTAAACTAATTTAATTGTTAAATTCCTAAATTAATTTTGATAAAAAGATTGAATGATCATAACCTAATTTAATAACAAATAAATTAAACTAAGGAATTAAATTATTAATAATAAATGAAATTGGTTTACTGAATTGGGGGAAAAACTAGGGCAAAGAATCCACCACTAGCCACGTAACTAGGGTTTCCAATTGAAATCAATTATCCTAGGGTTTGAACAGATTAATGCTTTGCAACTACAAGTTCAAAGCATTTAACAAGAAAATCATCACATTCAATGTACGGGCACGAACCATCTCAAGTAGTACGAACCGTTCACTCTAAACTAGGGTAGTGACACGACTCGTCCCTCGTAGTATGGTTCGTCTCATACCTTGAATGTGAAAGAATAGAAAACTCATGTATGGATAACATTCAACAATCACAGAAAGTCAAATATTTGAAAAGATAATGAAAATTATATATAAAGAATTTCTAAAACACCATACAATGGTTCAAACCTTTACATAATTGAGAATCAAAAGGAAAACAAAATAGTTACATGGCTAGGGTTTCATCAAAACCCTAGAAAAGACGACTAGCCACTCATAGAGGAGTGGAAGGATGAAGATGGAGAAGAAACCACCATGGAAGACATCTTGGAGCTTTTGCTTTCCTTCTCCTTTCCAAACCCTAGCCTCCCTCTTTTGGTTAAAACAGTTTCCCCAACCCTAGAAAAGCCTTTTCCTTTTCTATTTATACTTTTACTCACTTCCAAACAAGTTTAAAACATCAGTTTGACTTCTTCAGAAAAAGTCAACTCTCTCTAAATTTTGTCTTTTTGCCCATTTTATGCTCCAATGATGTACAACCTGATTGACATTCAACACACATAAAATACACGGTTTGACCAGCAAGTGAAGTTAAGAGATTCTAATTAACGGCCTCAATGATGTACATTTCGGCCTTAATCAATATGGCAATCACACTCGTGCAAGTTTGCTAAAGCATAAAAACTCACCGAGTACTCCATGCTAAAACAAAAACTAGTTAGAAAAATACATGATCCTAACTGTACAAGATGCCTAATGCAACACATGCAATAATGCAATTAAGAGGCTCGGTTACTAATATGGCATATGATACAACTTGACCAACATGCGATAAAATACGTATTTAAAGAAATATTGAAATGACGATGCAGTTTGAATGATGCGCTGAGCCTCAGTGCATGCAAGACAAATGAATGAATGCAAACATGCAAGCATAAGGCATGCTAATTGAAATATGTCCCTAATCTAACCATCAAAAGCGATTAAATAAAAGGGAGAAAGACATGGGGTTGAAAGACATACACATGCAGGCACACTTATCACAACATTATGCCTTTACCAAGGAGGGTCCGAATGAATAAGCTAACTAGCTACGCTAATTATTACAAAATGAATTAATTAACTATTCTAGCTAATCAATATTACAAACATGATATTTAACTAACTATTCTAAGCTAATTAAATAATTACAAAACGAATTAATTAGCTAAACACTTTAATTAACTAATTACAAAGCAAGTAAATTAATTAATTAGCTACCACTAACTAATAAAGAAATTAAACGGTCTTGAGGGGCGAGGGATGCATGCATGCTCGGATTCTCCTCCCGAAAATGCCACCGCCTTGCCATTGCAGCCTCTGTTTGCACATTATGGAACACCAACAGTGCTGCCGACTTCCAGAATGCTTCTGCTTCAACTTAGGAACACACTTGTGCAAAATTTCATTTCTGGCCAGTCGGCTACCATTGGTGGCTGGTCAGCTACTACTGGTGGCCGGTCGGCCACCCCTTCCCTTAACATCCTTTTTTGCTCTTGAAGCAAAACATACTTTAGGCACAAATGAGGCACCAAATCAAGCTAAAATCACCTTCTAAAGCTCAAAGAAGGTCCCAAGGAATCACAACCCAAAGGTAAGCAACTTTGGTTAAGGGTTGATAGGCAAATTAGAAGTGTATCTCTACTTGTATGCACAAAGGCTCAAGAGAGAGAGAAATCTAGAGAGAGAGGATTGTAGAGAGAGAGGCTCCCAAATCTTTCTAACCTTGAAAACAATAGAGAATGGCCTCTATATATAGAAAAATTAGAGCTCAAGTCGAAAATATCAAGGTAGAAATATTTGGAGCAGTGTGGAACAGCTGAAGGGGAAATATCTGCAAAATCTGAGCTTTCTGGACACTTGTGGCCAACCGGCCACCATTGGTGGCTGACCAGCCACCACTGGTGGCTGACAAGGGTCACTCTTGGCCGACATATGGCCGACAGGCTTCACTGGTGGCTGGAAAGCAAAAACTGGTTTCTGGCCCCAACTTCAAATAAGCATATCTCCTTCATCTAGACTTCTTTGAGCCTAAATTGAAGTCCCAGAAGTCTTCTTTCCAATGGTGGCAGCCTCATATCAAAATTCCAACTATCCAAAAAGATATGCCTCTTTTAGTGAAGACTACTCTGTTTCGGTCCTAACCGGATTCATGCCCAACTTCAACCAGCCATATCTCCCCCATCCGAACTCGGCTTTAGAAGATTTTTGAATGTAAAATGAAGCCCCAGAAGTCCACTTTCCAATGGTGGTGGCCTCATAGCTAAAATCCAATTCTACAAAAGGATAGGCCTGATTTAGCGAGGGCTACTCAACTCTCTCTTAACGATTCGTGCCCATCTTCTTCCCCAACTTGGTTTCTTCTCTCCCCTCATATTTTCTTCAACACCAAACCTCTAAATAAGGTGTTTTGAAAGATATTTTGAAGAGTTCACCTCTCTTTCATGCATTTCCACTTTGTCCTTGCTCAGTTTACCGAAAAGCGCAACATTTAACGAAATAAGAGCCTCGAAACATCATAGAAACTTTTTCAAAAATATTTTGAAAGAGAGGATTTTTAAGGTCTAAAATCATCTTGGTCGAAATAGTTTTTAGTCCAAAATAGGGTGTGAGGTTGGGATTCAGAGCTCCTCTTGCCGAAGAAATTGAACTCTTGCATAGCATAACCTTCACCATCAAGTAAGCAATTAGTGGCGCCCAAGTCTTAAGGGCGGTCAAAAATGAGATATCTACAGTTGCCCCTCTTTGATAGAACTCGGAAGTCATGAAATGACGTGAGTGAATGTCAAAACCCAAAGACAATCCATTTTTGACAAGGCCGAAGACTTGGACAAATAAACAAAATGCAAATGCAATTGGTTGAACTCGAAGGTTGCCTACGTATCCCTTTGTAAGGAATCAAACCAGCGTAGTTCACGGCCAGGATGCAAAAAGATACACAATGCAACAAAACAATGTAATGATATGCCATGTAACAAAATAATCAAACCACAAGCAGTGCAAAACCACACAAATATCATAAAGGATTGGCGATGCAAATCAAACTACATTTTATATAGAAAAGGTGCAGGAGCGCACTAACCACAATTCTTATGGAATAGGTGCATGCATATGCAAAACTATGTTTTTCGTAGAAAGAGACAGAGTACAAGTAATTGGGTGGTATGAAATAAGTGAGGAATGACCTGCTGAAGAAAGATCATAATCCTAAATGCTGAATGCAACAAGACAAAATACAATGCAATGGATGCAATGAATAAGGTGTAAGCCGAACCACATTTTACCTAAAAAAGGCATGAACACAAAACAGACCATGTCTAACACAGAAAAGGTGCCGAAACTCTCAGACCACAATTCTCTTAGTGGAATAGGCGCGTACACATTATCACAGAACCATGCTTTAACGAAGGAAATGTATGGGCACATGCCAAACTAAACTTAACATGGAAAGGATGTAGGCGATAAAATGGATAATGCAGCAGGTGCATGCGATAAATGCTATATGCAATGCAATAGAAGTAATAGATAGTGTAGTAGATGCAAAGGGTGACATACTCCAACCACGCTGGAATCGTGAGAGGAGGAAGAACAAATCCCAAACACGCTGAAATCGTGTGAGGAAATGAACAGTCAAACCATGCTGGAATCATGAGAAGAGGTCCTAAGACAACTACTCAGAGGTGTGTTCCACGCAACTTGAGATAAATTCCAAACACGCTGAAATCGTGTAAGGAAAAGAACACTCTAACCATGCTAAAATCGTGAAAAGAGGTTCGAAAACAGCTACTCAGGGGCGCGTTCCATGCAACCTAAGATAAATTCCAAACACGTTGAAATCGTGTGAGGAAATGGACACTCTAACCACGCTGAAATCGTGAGAAGAGGTCCTGAGAAAAACCAATCAGGGACGCGTTCTACGCCTCCTGAGATAAATTCCAAACACGCTGAAATCATGTGAGGAAAGGAGCACTCTAACCACACTGAAATTGTAAGAAGAGGTCTTGAGGAAAACCAATCAGGAGCGCGTTCCACGCATCCTGAGATAGCCCTGGGGGACAACGATCCTAAACGCTGCTTAGCGTAAAAGGATAAATGATACAAGATAACACAAGATGCAAATAAATGCAATAAGTGCGATGATATGATACATGTTACAAGCAATGTAGTGCATGATGCTTAGGGAATGCAATAAACAAACAAAGCGGTGCTTTAAAAAGCACCTCATGGGGTGAGTGGCGATCAACTGCTCTACTCTGACAAGGAACTCCCCCTTGTATCCTTCGAATTCTTACCTTGTATTCTTTGAACTCTTATCTTTAACTCACAGTACAAAGGTCCTGAAATACTAACAAGGAGCGACATCCCTGCATGTAGAAGCCACGGATGTTGCTTTACTTCCTGATCATATTCACAACTTTCCCTATTCTCTAATGGGGTGACAAGCTAGGTTGGTTCAGTATCCAGAATTGAGGCACACACATGCTATCTCAATCTATGGGGCTGCCATACAGATTTCAAGCCGGGGATACACCCTTGGGTATTTAAACCAGACTTTGGTCTCTGAAATTCCAAACCTTTATGTTCTAGGCATCGCCATTTGAACTCTAGTTTCCACCATCGTAATTGGTCTCCTAGGAACTCATTGCAAACACAGCCAAGATGCCTCTGGCAGGCAATGGTACTCAGGGAGAGCACTTCTGGTCGCCATTCTGGCTTGAAGCAAGCTTGATCTTGAGCTTGAGTTAGAGGTACACTCATACTTCGGAGCATTGACAAAGCCTGAGGAGGTACATCCGGAATGCAATCTCGGAATTTTCTGAAGTTGAAACACACTAAGATGCTCCAAATTTTCCCTCTTTTCTTTTGCTTTATAGTCTGGAACCCATGTAGCTTCAGATAGGTCCTTGTTCTATTATTCTTACATGACCTGGGTTGAATCTTGCAGTTTTATGAAAGAATAAATCTTGTTTTGCACATATGTGGAGAACGGCACAGCACTCTGAGCATAAAACGATTTATTTTTGAAATTGAAATTGAGAAATGAGTTCTTAACCTGGTATTGAGCCTACAACCGACCACAGTCAAAACGACTCAACAAAGAAAAACAAAGGTAAAACAACCTAAACACATCTATTGACACTCGAAACGACTCAAAACAAGAATCGAGACAAACAAAAACAACAAACTCAACAGTCGAATATGTTCCAATGGCGAGAGACCTCTCAGTTCACGGGGAGCCCATAGCTTCTCCAGGTATTGTTTCCCACCCTTTCTCATTTGTGATTCTTACATCACACTGGCACTCAATCTCTAGTTTTCTGAAAAAAAACCATTTCCTCATTTTTTCTCTCAGCGCACATCTCTCTATTAATCTCTCTTATTTTTTATCCCTCCCCTGGGTGGTTGATAGATAAGCAGAAAGTAGTGGGCTCTTGCCCTTAGTATTCTACTAGATTCTCTTTCTTTCGCTTACAACTAGTGAGCTTTCCCACAGAGGGGTTGTGGCACGACTGGATGTACAGTAGATTTGCAACTGACATCGGTTGACGATGCCCTTGGCCAGTTTGGATGTGATCAGGCCTGTCCAAATGAGGGAGTGGAATATCCTGTTCCATTCCAGCTTGTGCTTTGCACTTGGCTTGATACCTTGCTGCTTTGGAGGATGAGAAAGTTTTTTGGCCTCTGTTATTAGCTTCAGTTATGCCCTTTCTGGCGAGTTCATTGATAATGGGGAAAAGACAGAAACCCTTACTCAACTGTGTCCCTAGTTCATCATTTTGACCCCTTTTTTTTTTTTTTTTTTTTTCTACTAAAACAATTTTGACCAACATGAGAGTTAGATTAGCATGCTTATTCGATTTTCTAATTTGAAATCATGCAAGTCAGGTTGTGAGCATTGAAAATTTTTCTTTTTTTGGTCCAAAAAATGGTCCAGTTTTGGAAAAATAGAATAATTTTCGAGAGAATTAGTCAACCTTATTAAAAATCCTTAAAACTATTTTTGCAAATGGCCATTGCTCAACTAATGTCGAATTTATTCTTGAGATGCACAATCTCAAATCTAAACTTGATTTGTCTTGCAGCTGAACAACTGATTTTGAACAAAGATGAGCACGAAGACGAGCCAATTTGCACATGGAGAGGATAGCCGAGTTGAACAAGGATAAGCCAATCAACATGGATGAGCCAAGCAGGCTGAAAAGGATTAGGGCCAAACTTCAGGATGAAGTTGCCTACGTATCCCAAACATGGGAATCAGGCCGTACGTAGTTCCGGGTTGAGGTTCACTCGGGTGTTGACACTCTCCTTTTGCGCTCTAACTTTTGCCAAAGCCACCCTTTCGGGTTTTCAACCTTGCGAGCTTTGTTTTTCTTTTCTTATCATTTCTTTTTCTCTTCTTGTTTTCTTATTTTCTTATTTTCTTTTCTTTTTTGTTCTTTTTCAATTTTCATTTTGTGTTCTTTTTCTTTTCTCTGCTCTAACTTTTGCCTGGGTCGCCCTTCCACTTTTCGGCCCAACGAGCCTCTCAAGGATAAAAAAGTTTAACTTGTCCATGTTGATCGATTTTGAGATCATGAAACCATATGAATCCAAGAGAATGGCTGTTGTTTCTGACTAAATAGTCTTGATGATGTGAGAGCCTATCCGATTGAGGTCTGAATTTGCCCTTAGTGTTGTGGATAGGAACTCGATTGTCCTTCAGCAAAAACTTTCTTCTTTCCAATTATGGGATTGAGCTTTCTTGCCAGTCTTCATTGGTTTGCGGAATGACTCATCTTTTGAATCTTTGAACACATCTAACATTTTTGCCCCTACTTCAAGGGCTACTTCTGATCTAGTTTTACAAGCTTCCTTTGATGACATCTTCCCTTCTTGATCTGACCTTCTTGCCCCTAGTTCAATGGCTGCTTCTGATCCGGCCATACAAGCCTTATATTGTGATTGATCGTTGAACATTCTGGATCAGGGTTCAAGGTTTGAAAGTAAAGGGGGTCGAGTCTTGAAGCATGAGAGTGATCCTATGCTGTACAATCTCGAGAGTGATTCCACGCATGTCTTCGCAGGACCACGCAAAACATTTTTTGAAATCCTATAATAAAGCGACTAGTCGCTCAGGCTCCTCTGAAGACAATGTAGAACCAATCTGGATCAAGCTAGGATCCTTCTCAGTACTCACATTAACAAACATGATTTCATTCATTAAGGGCTTAGCGTGCCTCTCTTTCTCTCAGTTGATCAAATTTTTACAAATCCCGAGGAATTCCTCCCTCTTTGTTTTCATCACAGTGTTCAAAAAGTTTTGAAAAGCTTAGGTCAATGAAATGATTTAAAGGCACAAAAAAGTAGGTGAAAATCTCTGCTGTTTCATTCAGATCTTCTGGCACAACTGGGTCAATGGCAAAAACAAACACAAAAGAAAGAGTATAAAAGGCAAACACAAAACAAGAAAGTGATGCCCGAGTTAACACGCTCGAACGCACCAACCTCCAACACAACAAGACGGGCTCCATACAAAAAGACTGACTCAATACAACACAACAGAACTAACTCAATACCCAAGTCAGAAAGTACAATAAACAACATTCGCACATTGCTCAAAACAATGCGTGCCATCCGCTATATCTGGAGTAAAATGAGCGCCATCAGCAGGTGGTTTATCCCCCGATCACATAATCACATTATCCCCCAAGTTCATCAATCCAGTACCGATAGACTTTGCAGGACCTGGTGCGATGATGACCTCGTTGTCAATCAAATCTTGTATTTCGTGGCAAAGACGAAAACAACTGTCAGTGTCATGACTGATTTGTTGATGGAAAGCACAGTACTTGGTAGCATTATGCTTGGTCGGAAGGGGATCCGGGAGAGGCTAAGGCTCTAGGGGTTTGAGATAGCCCTTTTTGATCAACACGCCCATGGCTTTGGATATGGACATGTAAAGCGGGGTGAAGACCCTTTGGCCTCAGGCCTGATGGCTTGAGGTTTGTGGAGTTGTATTGGATGTACCGGCAAAGGGATTGGCAGGTGCTGACTGGATTTGCTGATCTCTTCTGAGTATAGGATTGGAGCTGAAAGGGGTGTTTTTGGTATGACAGCCCTTCTCCCGGCCTGCCCCTTAATTCAGAATGCTCTTATCTTGAGTGGCAAAAATGTCATCCACAGTCTTTGCAACAACTACGAGCACTTGCTGTTTGTTCAGTCCTTCAGCCTTCAAAGCCTCAACAGCCCACTGAAGATGTTCATAGGGACCAATGCCTGCCCCTACCTTGTTCTTGCCATTTGCCTCCACTTTGCCAAGGGATTGGCCTTCTTCAAATACAGCTCGTCCCAAGATTGGGGAGCCTTTTGGCGCAAAATTTTTGGCCCGTGATGTGGTTGATGATGGAGCAAAAATTCCAACGGCTAAATCTGCCATAGTTCTTTGCAAATCTTCAATCATGCTCACTAGCTCAGAAATAGTGGGTTCATGGGTTTGAGATGGTTGGGGTTTGAGTGCATCCATCATACACAAGTCCGTGCTTTTTGGAATGAACACCTCAGGCTTGGGTAAGTGGGCTGGGGTGATATATATGTTGGGGTTGTAGGTAGATGGTAGTGTATGGATTAGGTTAAGATGTGGATGAGATACTTGGTCATTGGGGTCTTGTGGTGGAGCTATCATCTGATTGTCGATGAGATTCTGAATCTCATGACGAAGGTGATAGCAACGATCGGTGCCATGACCGCGTTGTTGATGATACACACAGTATTTGGTGGGGTTATGTCTGGCAGGGAGTGAGTTAGGCAGAGGTTGAGGATCAAGGGGTTTGAGATACCCTTTTTCCATCAAGCCTTTTAGTGCACTGGTTAGGCTCATATAGAGGAGGGTAAAAGTTCTGCCTTGAGCTCGGGCTGGGCTGGCTGTTTGTAGGCTTGAATTGGCAAAAGGGTCAGTTGTGGCAACTATATTGATTTTAGTAGGTTTGGGAATAGTGCTGCCGCTAGCATTGGTACTCCCAGAAATCACCCTTCTTGTTGGTTCACTTGTTCTAGGAATAATCCCTCTGTTAAACGCACTCTCGATCTGAACCCCCAATTCATGCAAACTTTTGAAAGTGAACAGTGGAGCCACTATTAACTTTTGCAACATATCAGGCTTAAGGTTCTACACCACTATCCGCACTTGATCACTCTTAGAAGGTCGATCTGCCATTTGAGCTGCCTTTGCTCTCCACTTTGCAACAAATTCCACACAAGGCTCTTTAGGATTCTGGTGGGTTGCTTCAAGGTTTTGAGTGATTATTTCAAGTTGGGTATTGTAAGAGTACTGATTGACAAAGGCCTCAGCTAACTCTTCCCAATTCTACTTCAATTTATCCTCCAACTTGGCGTACCAAGTGGCTGCTATGCCTGACAGGGTTCTTCCATACAAAGAGAGTTTCTGAGGCTTAGTTAGACCCATCGGTTTCAGGACATCCAAGAAAAGCCGGATATGTACCATAGGATCTCCAAACCCATCGAAACGGTCAATGTGTGGCATTTTAAATCTGTCTAGGAGCCTTATTGTAGCCTCGGTGTACCCATCCTCAATGTCGGGAATGGAGTTAAAGCCTTGTGCCTTTTTGAATTGCTTATCAAGGTTAGCAATTTTCACCGAGGTCGGATTGAGATCATTAGCATCAAGGGGGTAAAGCCTCTCATTAGGCTACACCAGGGATTTGAAAACTCAAGCTTGAGCCAACCCTTCTCGGGGATCCGGACCATGCCAATCTTCAGCTGGCGGAAGTGGGTCAAAGTTCGGTTGGAGTCTCGAGACTGGATGTGTGGTAGGTGCCCCAGATGGGTGTTGTATTTCAGTATTGGTCTCATCCTGCATGGCGATTCCCTGATTTAATGCCGCTATCATGGCCACAACTTCTTCCGGACTCTGTGCCATCACGGGTCTGCTGAGTTTAACAAAGGTGATCTAACTAGTGGTTGTCAAATCAGTGGACCCAGTGAACCCTGTCTGGCCCTTCTTTGCCCTGCCACTGGCAAAGGAAACACTGGTTGCTCTTGAACTAAATCTCCTGACTTGACAAAGTCTATCAACACAAGTCCAGAGTACCTGGGGGATATTGGAGCCTTCTGAAGCAATGGTTCCAAGACTACCTTGCAAAAGGGAAAACAAACAGCATCTCAACCTGATTTTACTGGAACGGATATGAGCATAGCTAAATGACTGTATTCTTTGCTGAATTATGCCCCAAAATCAGATACCAAACTCGCAACTGATATGCACATTCCTATACAGTTTCACTATAAAGCACATACCAGTTAATTGAGAGCCAAAACACCCCTATGAGGGGGTAGGGTTACCCTGTCCTAGTTTCGTCAGGAGCTAGGGTTTCACTATGCACAACAAGTGGCTTCACACAATTCCTACATTCGGGTAAGCAACCTGTCCTAGTTTGGAACAATCTCTATGGTTTCCGATATGCAACTAGGTCGATTGGTCAAAAGGGGTAGCTCAGCAAGACTACCTAATATACCTCTCACACCTAACACCAAGAAGTGAAAGGAGGATCAAACGGTACAACCGTAGTCCAGATCCAAGGCTTGTGTTCCCATCGTAGCAGAACCCACAACCGGCCAGCCTTTTTGCAAGCTTTTCCAAGCAAGCCTCCGGCAAACCACTCAAGAATAGCATATGGCAAACACTGTGACTTAGGCGCACCGATGCAAATGCAAATGCAAAGAAACACATAAGTGTAGATAAAAAGTCATATCATGAGTTTGAGTCAAGTTCTCTAAATCCCCAGCAGAGTCGCCATAAACTGTGGACTTGACTTTTTCCGCGCCCTCGCCTTTCAGAAAGGGTTTGAAAAGAAGGCCTCACAGTTCGGACTCCCGCAATTCTAAATCTAGTCTCACAAGTGCAATGTGAAACTGATAATCACCAAAGAGTCTAAATCCGGCAAACCTTTTTGGAAAACTGATTTTCAATCAAATAATGCCAAAATTAGACTGCTTTGCCAGTTACAGAGTCACCACCTAAATATTTTGTTTTTTAAAAATTTAGGAAACCCTGACTCGTGCCAAAGGCCACGTGTCCGTCATCACCAAAGTTGCCTCGGCTCAGGAACTTAGGTACAAGAAGGGAAGGTCCTGAAATGAGCACCCCGCTTCTCCAATCAAAGATCGGCCTCTACTAATCATGATATGTTTTTTATAAATATTATGTGTTCTTATTCTGGTTATTAGCTAACTTTACTATGTGACACACACAAACAAGTATAGACTAGTTGTAAGACTTTGAACAATTTGACTCATGTTTGTTTGTGAAAATGGTTTGAATTTGCCACCCTCAAGTGGGCTTAAAAGATGCGGATTTGCCACCTCAAGTGGGCTTTGAAACATGATTTTGCCACAACAAAGTGGGCTTTAAACGCATATTTATTGAATTGTTCCAATTCAAGCAACAAGCCTTCATCCACAGGCATTCATGCAGTTTATCAAGTAAGCACATAGTCTCATGGCAAGCATGCGAAACATGGCAATATGGCAATCACACTCGTGCAAGTATGCTAAAGCATAAAAACTCACTGAGTACTCCAAGACAAAACAAAAACTAGTTAGAAAAATACATCATCCTAACTATACAAGATACCTAATGCAACACATGCAATTAATAGGCTCGGCTACTAATAGGGCTGGTCAATGGATGCACAGACCCATCTAACCCGCTCGGCCTGACCCGACCTAATATGGATGGATGCGTGACACATGGCGGGCGGGTGCGGGTCCATTTTTTGGCTTTTCGCGGGTTCAGGTCGGGTTGCGGTTGACCCGCCTCTTTACCCAATAAACCTGACCCGCCCGCTTTTGTTATTATTATTATTTTTTATTATTATTTTCCTCCATTTTTCTGATCTCATCTCACCACACTAACCTAATATTTCATTCCTCTTCTTCGATAGACACTCTCTCTCTCTCTCCCTCCCAGAACTCTACCCATACCGACGGTGACGACGATCGAGCGACAATCTACACTGAAAAAGCCATCTGCGATCGACAATCTACGTTTTTTTTGGATTTGTACGGCCTCAGCCAGCCTTTTTTTGAGAATCTCATATTAAAACCCTAACCCATTGGCATTCTTCGACCTGAAAGAGGATCGATGATCGTGGTGTGGTGGTGAGATATTGTCTTCTCTTCTTCTCTTATTCTCCTCATTCTCTAATCTGTTCATTCTGTAATTTTTTTTCCCGACTTCGACTTCCTCTAAAGTTCTTATTTTCTGCAATCTGTTTGTAATCTATTCTATATATTTTTTTTTGTTCTGTAAATCTGTTCGTTCTTATTTTCCGTTCTTTTTTTTTTTGGTTCCAATTTGTTGTAGTTCTAAAGTGAAACCAGTGGAAGAGAGGTTCTACAGTGTGAAGAAGCTTACAGAGAGGAAAAAAAAGTGTAAGTTTCCTATTTTCTTTCCCTCTCCATATTATGCAACATTGAATCTGTTTACAATGTTAAAAAGCTCATAGAGAGGGAAAAATGATGTAACTGAATCTGTTTTTTGATATTTTTTTTTTAACAATGTCAAGTGGATAAACTGGAAAAAAAATGGTGTAATTTTCCATTGTAGGCAAATTTGTAGGCAAGTGACAAATTTGTAGGCAAAGTGGTGTAACAATGTCAAGTGGATAAATTGGATAAACTGAATTTGTTTTTGGATATTGAATTTGTAGGCAAATTTGTGAATGAAAAATGGAAAAACTAAAGTCTGACTTATACAATTTGTAGGCAAATAAGTCTTATAGTAATTTATTTTTCTAAAATCCCCTGTTTAGTTTTTGTTTTTGTTTTATTTTATTTTTTGGTTGGAGGATGTTTGTCTTTATTTATTTACAAATTCTTCACAGAAACATTTGAAGCATTAGCTTATAATTATAGTTATTTTTATTTATGGTTTTAATTATAATTATAGTTTTTACGTAGCTTGATATTCATTATAGTTTTTGCTTAGAGGTTCTAAACAGTGTGAAGAAGCTTATAATTAAATGGTGTTGAGATTGATTAGCTTGATAAGCATTGTTGAATTTATTTTTTAACACTAAAATTCTTTAGAGAATTGGTGATTAAACATGGTCTCATAGCCCTAGTTCAAGGGGTCTTGGGTTTAATTTATGTCATTTAGTGCCCAAGATATGTTTAGGACTAAGGTTTAGCATGAAAATGAGGTTTTATTGTACTAGTATTTGAAAAAATAGAGCCTTTGGAGATATTCTTAGTGACTAAGAGAAAATCTGAAGTCTGAATGAATCTGAAGCCTGTGGAGATATTCATATGTGTAAGATAGTCTTAAGTAACTAATTAAGTGACTAGTAATTTATTCATATTTAACCTGTTTTTGAAAGAAAATCTAGTCAGTGGTCACATGTGAGGGAATATGTCGAGAATATAAATATTAAAATTACTCCTTCCTCTAATAATAAAACTGAATGAATTACACATTATATGCCTAGTTTATCTTATTTCTCAATCTTGTCAATTCACCTAATTCTGCTACCAATCTTGTCAATGCATGCATGATCAATGTAACAGATTCAGTTACTAGATATAGAAGTCTGAATGAACTTTCAGTGTACTAAGTAGGCTTATTGAGTTAACATTGTATGAGTTGCTAAGTAGTTGCTAAGTAGTGATGTTTGTCTTGTTATTCATTCTCTCTCTCGTTCTATGTTTGGTTTTTGGCAGTTTATTTGATAATCTTTTAGTCATGGATCCTTCAAGTGAAGAAACATTTTTTGTTAATCCTAATGTTGCACCTGAATCATCTTCTATTGACCCCTCTACCTAACCTATTGCTCCCCCTCCTAGACCACTCTTGGCCAAAAGTAGTAGTGGTGGGAGAACACAATCAAAGGCTTGGGATCATTTTGAAAAGATTAAGGGTATTGATGGGAAAGATAGGGCTATGTGCAAGTATTGTACGAAAGAATATATGGCAGGCTCTAAGAGTCATGGAACAAGTAATTTATTGACTCATCTGAAAAATTGTACAAAGTACCCATATAGGGATACTCAAGGGCAACAAACATTGGGATTTAAACCAAGACAAGTTGATGGGGAGGGTGGTGTTGATGTTTTGGCTACATCATTTTCTGTAGAAGTTGGTAGGAGGTATCTTGCTGAGATGATAGTAATTGATTAATTGCCCTTTAAATTTGCAGATGGGGTTGGTTTTAAAAGGTTTTGTAATGTCATGCAACCCAAGTTCAAGATTCCATCTCGACATACCGTAGCTAGGGATATTGTAGACATATACACTAATGAAAGAGAGAGAGGTTAAAGAAACTTGTGAAGGGGCGTAGAATTTGCTTTACCACAGACACATGGACTTCCATACAAAATTTGTGTTACATGTGTCTAACAGCACATTTCATTGATGATGATTAGAAGTTACAAAAGAGGATCATTAATTTTTGTCAAGTTGAAGACCACAAAGGAGAAACTCTTGGGAAAAAAATTGAGGCACTCTTAAAAGAGTAGGACATTGATGGGCTTTTTACCTTAACTGTTGACAATGCGAGTTCTAATAATCTAACTATTAGATTCTTGAAACGAACTACAAAACTGTGGAAGGGAACTGTTTTGGGTCATGAGTTTTTACATATGCGTTGTTGTGCGCATATTTTAAATCTCATTGTTAGTGATGGATTGAAGGATTTTGAGTCTTGTATAGTGAATGTGGGGCATGCAGTGAGATATGTGAGGTCTTCTCCAAATCGTCTTGACACTTTTAAAAAGTATGTGGAAAGTTTGAAAATTGAGAGTAAGAGTCTCTTGTTCTTAGATGTGCCAACACGGTGGAATTCCACATATCTTATGTTAGAGGCAGCGGAAAAATTTGAGAGTGCGTTTTAAAGAATGGGTGAAGAGGACTACAATTATAAACACTATTTTTTGGATAATGAAGGGGGTGAGAGGAGAGAGATGCCTACAATCGAGGATTGGGATAATTACAGGGTGTTTTTGAAATTTCTTAAAATGTTCTACAATGCAACAAAGAGATTTTCTGGGTCTTTATTTGTCACTTAAAATACATTCTACACGAAAATTTTTGTCATTGAAAACATGATTGGACAATTAATCAAAGACAATGATCCTATTTTGTCTTCAATGGCAAAGAAAATGAAAGAGAAGTTTGACAAGTATTGGGGAAATGGGGATAGAATCAATCTCTTTTTGTATGTTGCGGTTGTGCTTGATCCTAGAAGGAAAATGACATACTTGCAATTTTGTTTTTCAATAATTTTTGGTTGGGATGTGGTGAAAGTGAAAGAAATGTTAGACAAGGTGAAACATTGTTTGACTCAATTGTATGACCATTATGCCACACTTGATTCAACAAATGTGCATGTCTCCAATGTAAATGAAACAATAGATATGGTGATAGATGAAAATGATCCGCATTCTATTGTGAACTCTCAATTTAACTCATTCTTGGAGGGGCAATTTTGTAGTAGTAGGGGTATGTCGGAATTGGACAAGTATTTGGGTGATATTGAGAAAGGTGGGAAAAATGTTCAATTTGATATCTTGGAGTGGTGGAAGGTTAATGCAACAAAGTATAGAGTATTATCACTTATAGCAAGAGATGTGTTGGCAATGCCTATCTCCACTGTTGCTTCTGAGTCGGCTTTTAGTACAGGAGGTTGTATACTTGATCCATTCTGTAATTCACTTGCTCCCAAGATGGTGAAGGTTCTTGTTTGTACACAAAATTGGCTTCGAAGTAACATTCCAATATGCCTTCGACAAGCAATGGATAATGTTGAAGAATTTGAACAACAATATGATTCGGATAATATATATATACAATGATTTATTTTGTTTTGAATTTTATTTATTTTGTATTATTCAAAATTCATTATCTTCACTTCACATATTTTTGTTGTATTATGTTTTATGTGTAGTTGTTTCGGAATCAAGTTCATGTTCAAGTCCAAGTCTGGAGAGTAGTTATATTGAAGTTTAAATCATTGGTAAAATACTTCCCCTTTGTTATATTATGTTTACTTCACATGTTTTTGTTGTATTATGTTTACTTATTTTAAGTTTAAGACTTTTTAGTGTTTTCCTTGTTAAATAATTTCATTTTTTTGTTATGCAGGTTTGGCTCATGGCTCATGGTTCATGGTTTGGCTCAAAGAAATCAATGGCTTTATTGTTTCTTTTTAAGTTGTTTTGAAAATATGACTATTAGTTGGTATTTTCTTTAGATGACTATAATACTTTATTTTGGATGATTGTATTAAGACATTTTAAATTTTTTGGATGATTGTAATATTTTATTTTGGATGATTGTAATACTTTATTTTGGATGGTTGTATGTTAAAAATTTGTGATGCGTTGTTACGCCCACTGTCCAAGTTGTTTGTTTGTTTGAATCTAAATTTGAGCAGGTTGTTTTTGTATATGAGCAGGTTGTTCCATGACTCTTGAGGTTAGAGCCTGCCACACACTGTTTGTTCCATGACTCTTGGACTTAGGCTCTTAAGTACAAAAACATCCTTTTAAAGGCTTGCCACACACTGTTTGTTTGTGTTTAGCACACACACTAAGCAGGTTGTGCCCACCTATGTGCAATGCACACACTATTTGTTTGTCTTTAGCACACACACACTGTCTGTCTATTGGCAGATTGATCAACCCTAGTGTTTATTATTATGCATGCACAACACACCAATTAATTTTGTTTGTTTTTGTTGTGTATGACTATATGTATTTGTTTTGCCCACTGCTGCAGTTTTTATGTATGCATTGCACATAGGTGGTGGTTGAGGAATTAAGTGCACATTAATTTAGTTATTTTTTTAGAAAGTGTACATGTTAAATTATGTCGAAAATTTGTAAAATTTTAAACCCCCAAACCGATTCGCATCCATCCGCCAATCTGCATCTGCCGCATTGGCAGACAGATGCGGATGGATTTTCTCCAATCCGCCAATCCGGCGGACGGATGGCGGATTAGAGGTTCCGTGGCCGCAACCGACCCGCAACCATCCCTAGCTACTAATATGGCATATGATAATACTTGAATAACATGCGATAAAACACGTATTTAAAGAAATATTGAAATGACGATACAGTTTGAATGATGCGCCGAGCCTTGGTGCATGAAAGACAAATGAATGAATGCAAACATGCAAGTATAAGGCATGCTAATTGAAATATGTCCCTAATCTAACCATCGAAAGCGATTAAATAAAAGGGAGAAAGACGTGGAGCTAGAAAACATACACACACACACACACTTATTACAACATTACGCCCTCGCCAAGGAGGGTCCGAATAAATAAGCTAACTAGCTACGCTAATTATTACAAAACGAATTAATTAGCTAAACATTTTAACTAACTAATTACAAAGAAAGTAAATTAATTAATTAGCTACCACTAACTAATAAAGCAATTACACGGCCTCGAGGGGCGAGGGATGCATGCATGCTTAGATTCTCCTCCCAAAAAATGCCACCGCCTTGCCATTGCAGTCTCTGTTTGCACATTATTAAACACCAACAGTGTTGCCGACTTCCAGAATGCTTCTGCTTCAACTCAGGAATACACTTGTGCAAAATTTCATTTCTAGCCGGTCGGCTACCAATGGTGGCTGTCAGCTACCATTGGTGGCCGGTCGGTTGCTAGAAGTGGCCGGTCAACCACTACTGGTGGCCGGTCAACCACCCCTTCCCTGAACTTCCTTTTTTGCTCTTGAAGCACAACACACTTTAGGCACAAATGAGGTACCAAATCAAGCTAAAATCACCTTCTAAAGCTCAAAGAAGGTCCCAAGGAATCTCAGCCCAAAGGTAAGCAACTTTGGTTAAGGGTTGATAGGCAAATTAGAAGTGTATCTCTACTTGTATGCACAAAGGTTCAAGAGAGAGAGAAATCTAGAGAGAGAGGATTGTAGAGAGAGAGGCTTCCAAATCTTTCTAACCTTGAAAACAATAGAGAATGGCCTCTATATATAGAAAAATTAGAGCTCAGGTCAAAAATATCAAGGTAGAAATATCTAGAGCAGTGTGGAACAGCTGGAGGGGAAATATCTGCAAAATCTGAGCTTTCTGGACACTTGTGGCCAACCAGCCACCATTGGTGGCCAACAAGGGTCACTCTTGGCCGACATATGGCCAGCAAACTCCATTTGCAGCTGACACATGGCTGACAAGCTTCACTGGTGGCTGGAAAGCAAAAACAGGTTTCTGGCCCCGACTTCAAACAGGTATATCTCCTTCATCTAGACTCCTTAGCAGGTCATTCTTGAGCCTAAATTAAAGCCCTGGAAGTCTTTTTTCCAATGGTGGTAGCATCACATCAAAATTACAACTGTACAAAAAGATATTCCGCTTTTAGTGAAGATTACTTAGTTTCGGTCCTAACCAGATTCATGCCCAACTTCAACCAGCCTTATCTCCCCCATCTGGACTCGGCTTTAGGAGATTCTTGAATGTAAAATGAAGCCCCGGAAGTCCACTTTCTAATGGTGGTGGCCTCATAGCTAAAATCTAACTGTAAAAAAGGATAGGCCTGATTTAGCAAGGGCTGCTCGACTCTCTCTTAACGGTTCATGCCCATCTTCTTCCCCAACTTGGTTTCTTCTCTCCCCTCTTATTTTCTTCAACTCTAAACCTCTAAATAAGGTGTTTTGAAATATATTTTGAAGAGTTCACCTCTCTTTCATGCATTTTCACTTTGTCATTGCTCAGTTTACCGAAAAACGCAACATTTAACAAAATGCGAGCCTCGAAACATCATAGAAACTTTTTCAAAAATATTTTGAAAGAGAGAGTTTTTAAGGTCTAAAAATCATCATGGTTTAAATACTTGTGAGGTTGGGATTCAAAGCTCCTCTTGCCGAAGAAATCAAACCCTTGCATAGCATAGCCTTCACTATCAAGTAAGCAATCAGTGGCGCCTAAGTCTTAAGGGCGGTCAAAAATGGGGTGTCTACATATACTCATGATCCTTTAGGTTTTGAGTTGAACTACGATGAATTTCATGATTAATTAGAGGTTTTGTTCATGATATTAAGAGCTTAGAACATGAAAGAATTGAAGGAGTGTGATCTCAAATTCAACATGCATGGCATAATTCTTGAACTTTATGATCATACATTTATTTTCTTGCAAGGGTTTTCAAAATACAAGGAAATTTCATGAGATTTGCAAATTTGAAGCATATGAATGCAAGTTTAAAGTATATATATGTCAGCTCAAGAGTTAAAGCTTTTAGCATGGAAAAAAAAATTTGAGTTTGATTTGGAAGCTATGATTTTTGTTCAAGTTATATATGTTAAATTTATGATGTTTTCAAGAGGTTTGTATAAGTGAAATACATGGAAAGGAAGTTTGAGGTTGCAAAATTTAGCTCCAAAACTGAAGTAGAAATTTGGACTGGTTTTTGCCCAGTTCCACATGTGCGGCCTGGGCCTCCACACATGCGGAAGAGCCTCTCCTGTTTCCACTCAGCTACTGAAATAATTGCACATGCGAGGCGTATGTGCGGTGGTACTTCTGCACATGCGGCCAGTGCCCTCACACATGTGATTTTAAACGCAGTCCTTATTTTGTTTTCACCCCACTTTTCTACCCTCTAGGCCTCTATTTGCATGGTATTTTTCATGTGTATTCGCATGTCATGAACATGAATGAATTATAGAACGAAAGTACAAACCAAACGAGTAAACATCGAATAGAAACTGAATAAGTAAACAACTGACCGAATGAATGAACTATGTATTGAATTGTTGTACTTGAATTTGTTTGTTTAGGTTGGATGCTGCATCTTGAGTGCATCTTTATAGCACGTGTTTCAGGGAGCCCACTGTGAGTAACATTGTTGTAAAGCTATGTTCAATCGTAATTATTTTCTGATTGATTAAATATAATGTTTTCTAAAGTAATACTATTTACTAAATGAATGATTGTCCTATTTTCTGAACTGTACTTGTGGCATCCATAGCATATTGCTATTGTTATTGCTATTGTTATCGCTATTGTTATAGCGATCTCTTTCAGTTCCAATTCTTGGAACTATTGTTTATTGTATTGATGGCCATCAATTGATTGTTCGGTCTTTAAGACCTACTGAATTGTTCTGCTATTGGATGTACCACGTATGACCATTATGAATTTAAATGATTGAATGATACGAGATATTGATTGAGAATGATTTATTGATAAACCAATTGTTTCAATTATTGTGAGGACATCATTCATAACCCTTTACACAGTTGTTATTCATTGGGCTCTAGCTCATTATTTATTGTATATATGTAGGTGATCGGGCACCGGATCAAAGTTAGCAGCGCCAACTCAAATCCTATTTTTGTCAAGCCAATTATTGCGTCTCACCACGGGGTTCCAATCCAACACGTGTCAAGGCTTATTGGGTGGTCCAGATTCACCCTTTTGAAATTATTCAAATGACAAGATCAGTCTATGGCTTTTGTTTGTACTTTTGCTTTGATAATGTGATTTAATTCCCTAGCTTGTGTTTTATTTTGTTTATAAGTGTTTTATGGACTTAAGTGTTTGTGAATATATAAGTATATGAAAGTTGTTTTGTGTATTTAAGTCCGCACAGCTCATTGGACGTTATTTTCTATTAAAGATTGGCTTTCGCCAGCCCCTATCATTGTGTTATTGTCATTATTGTTAAGTAGGCCTTTGGTGATCACGGATTACTGGCCAGTTACGATACTAAACCTATAGGGCGGGTTTGGGTTGTGACAGAGTGGTATCAGAACACAAGTTATACCGTACACATTGTCCAAATGAGCTATAGGATGTCTTAGAAAACAAATTAGGGCATTACATGAACATGTATGAGTGTGTGTGGACATGTTATGTGTATATGTACTAACATGAATATGAAAACCATCTTTCCTATGTTTATTATTACCCTGTTTTCTATAGTATAATGGAGAATGCAAGAAATATAAATGAAGTTGAATCGTCAGAAGCAAGAATTGCAAGGTTGGAAAGGATGATTGAACTATTGATTGAAGCTTTAAGACAATAACAATAGAATCAGTAGCTCTCACCTCCTCCTCCACCACTAATGCCAGTTGAACCAAACAATGATGATGTTATAGCCCTAACGTAAAAGTTCAACAAAATGAAACCACCGACATTCTAGGGTGGCCTTAAGCCTTTAAAAACTGAAGCGTGGATTTTAGAAATCGAAAAATTATTTGAAGTGTTCCTGTGTTCGAAGGCATAGAAAGTGTTATTGGCTACTTTCACATTACAAGAAAAGGCGAGGCGATGGTGGATGCTTATTCGTGATACTATCAGTACTATGACTTGGGCTGAGTTCAAAGAAGCATTTTATGAAAAATATTTCCCTCAATGTCTCTGTGATCGTAAAGTATCCGAATTTGAACAACTGAAGTAGGGTACCATGTCAGTAGCCGAGTATGAAGCTAAGTTCACCGAGCTCGCTCGATATGCACCGCACATGATAGATACCGACTATAAAAAGGCCAGAAAATTCAAGGGAGGACTCAATGTGGAGATACTCGACCGGATCATTGTTCTCAAATTAATCAAGTATGTGGATGTTCTTAACAGAGCTATTATGGCAGAAGCAAATATTGCAGCTTTAAAACAAGCTAAGACACCGGTGACTGACTGGAGGGGTAAAAAACAAGGGTTTAATTTCAAGAAAGGCCGAAACAACTCGCAGAACAAGAAATAGAATATGAGGTCAATGAGTAGTTCCAGTCAAGGGAACAATTCTATACCATCTTGTCCAAAATGCGGTAAAAGACATAAAGAGGTTTGTTATAAAATCTCTGAGGCATGTTATAAGTGCAGCAAAGTGGGCCACATAGTTAAAGACTGTCCTCTCGCATCTCAAAACCTTACTAGACCCATAGCAAGTGCAATGGCTTCAGTGTCTACACCAAAACCAAATCCTAAAGCTACTTCTAGGAAAGAAACATTGAGGTAACGCCGGGTTTTTACGCTAATACCAGGAGATGTACAGAATACTGAGGTTGTAGTATCAGGTATACTTCCAATTTGTGCACAAAATGCTTATATTTTGATTGATTCAGGGTCTACACACTCGTTTGCCTCGCATGCTTTTTCAAGAAAATTAAATAGACCACTGGAACCCATGAATTATTTATTAGCTATGTCTTCACCTACTGGGGGGTCCATGACTTGTGCTTATGTGTATCCTGCATGTGAGATTGTTATTGGGGATGTGATTTTCTATGTTGATTTGTTGCCTCTGAATCTTGATCACTTTGATGTAATTTTGGGGATGGATTGATTAACAAAATATCATACCATTATTGATTGTGTAACCAAAAAAGTTGTTTTCTACCCACCTGGACTACCTGAATTTATATTTAACGGAGTTGGTGTTGTACCTCCCTATATTTGATTTCATCTATGAAAGCATGCAAATTGATTAGAAAATGGTGTAAAGGATATTTGTGTTATGTATTGACTGTGCCTGCTGCTAATAAAGCTAATGTGGACAGTATTCCTATATTCAGAGAATTCTCAGATGTTTTTCCAGATGATTTGCGAGGGTATTTGATTGACAGAGAGATTGAGTTCACTATTGAGATGATACCAGGTACACAACCAATTTCCAAAGCTCCATACCGAATGGCACCTACTAAATTGAAAGAGTTGAAAATCCAGTTGCAATAATTATTAGACAAAAAGTTTATCAGGCCTAGTATATCACCGTGGGGCGCTCTAGTCTTATTTGTGAAAACAAATGATGGTTCATTGAGGTTTTGCATTGATTATCGTGAGTTGACCAAGGTGATAGTGAAGAACAAGTATCCGTTGCCTCGCATTGATCATTTATTTGACCAATTGTAAGGTGCCCAAGTATTTTCTAAAATTAATCTTAGATCTAGATACCACCAATTGAAAGTCAAAATTGAAGACGTAGAAAAGACTGCCTTCCGAACAAGGTACAGACATTATGAATTTCTTGTAATGCTTTTTGGAGTTACTAATGCACCTGCTGCATTTATGGATCTGATGAAAATAATTTTGAAGCCATTCCCCGATAAATTTGTGGTTATTTTTATAGATGGCATTTTGATTTATTCCAAAAGTAAAGAGGAACATGAACATCACTTGAGAATTGTTTTAAAAACCTTGAGAGAAAAGAAATTATATGCAAAGCTGACAAAGTGTGAGTTCTGGCTTGATAGTGTTATGTTTTTGAGGTATGTGATCAATAAGAATCGCATTTCAGTTGATCCCCAGAAAATAGAAGCAGTTGTGAATTGGCCTAGACCGACTAATGTTACCGAAGTCCGAAATTTCTTGGGTTTGGTCAAATACTACCGAAGATTCATGAAAAATTTCTCCAAAATTGCTTTGCCTTTGACTCAGTTGACTCAGAAAGTGGTACCATTTGACTGGACCGATCAAAGAGAATCAACCTTTCAAGAATTGAAGACTCAACTTGTGACTGTACCGATTCTCACCTTACCCTCAGGTACATATGGATTTACTATTTTTAGTGATGTTTCTTATGAGGGTTTGGGGTGTGTGTTGATACAAAATGGTAAAGTGATAGCATGTGTTTCCCGACAATTGAGACCGTACAAAAAGAATTATCTAACTCATGATTTGGAGTTTGCTGTGGTAGATTTAAATTGAAGATTTGGCGCCACTACTTATATGGGGCAACATGTGAATTATATACGAACCACAAGAGCCTAAAGTATTTCTTTACCTAGAAAGAGCTAAATATGAGACAATGGAAATGACTAGAACTGATAAAAGATTCTGACTTGCAAATCTTATACCATCTAGGGAAACCTAACACAGTTATCGAGGTACTTAGTCGGAAATCAATTGGGAATTTGGCTTGCTTACTTACTTGGCAAAGAGCATTGTGCATGATCTTGAGAAATTTGAAGTTGAAATTGTGTTGCAAGAACAAGGCGGGACATTGGCTGCTATATCTGCTCAATTGGCGATTATTGAACAAATTAATGACAAACAGTAATAGGATGAATTTTTGAAGAAGATTATTGATGAACGGGAATCCAAACTGAGGCTGGATTTTATTTTTGAAAACGGTGTTTTAAAATTTCAAGATAGATTGTGTGTACTGAATGATTTGGATTTAAAGAAGCGAGTTTTTCAAGAAGGCCACAATTCAAAATTTTCTATCCATCAAGGGAATACAAAAATGTATCAAGATTTGAAGCTCAATTTTTGGTGGCCAGGAATGAAGAAAGAAATTGCCCAATTTGTGTCTAAGTGTTTACAATGCCAACAAGTCAAAGCCAAGCATCAACGACCTACAGGATTGCTCCAACCATTGCCAATACCGGAGTGGAAATAGGAGCATATTACTATGGATTTTATTGTTGGACTACCTCGCTCCAATAGAGGTATGGATTCAATTTGGGTTATTGTTGATTGCTTGACTAAATCTACTCATTTCTTACTTGTCAAAACAATTTATAATGCGAATAAGCTGGCTACAATTTACATTAATGAGATTGTTAGATTGCATGGAGTGCTTGTGTCAATTGTTTCTGATAAGGATTCGAAATTCACATTGAGATTTTGGCAAAGTTTGCAAAAGGCATTGGGAACTGAATTGAGATTAAAGAGTGCATATCATCTACAACCGATGGCCAATCAGAAAGGACAATCCAAACTCTGGAAGATATGTTGTGTATGTGTGTCCTGGATTTTCAAGGAAATTGGGAAACTCATTTGCCTCTAGCCGAATTTGCTTATAATAACAATTTCCATTCAAGCATTGGCATGGCACTTTTCGAGGCTTTATATGGTATAAAATGTCGACCTCCAATTTGTTAGGCAGAAGTTGGCGATGGGCCTTTACTTGGACCTGAAACTATACATAAAACAACAGAAAAGGTGAAGTTAATTCAACAAAGATTGAAAACCGCACAAAGCCGACAAAAAAGCTACGCAGATGTCCGAAGGCGAGATAGGGAATATGAAGTGGGAGACTATGATTTTATTAAAGTAACACCAATGAAAGAGTAGACTCGCTTTGGAACCAAGGGTAAGTTAGCGCCAAGGTATGTTGATTAATCTAGTGGCATATCAGGTAGCTCTTCCTTCCGAAATGGAGCATATGCATAATGTTTTTCATGTCTCAATGTTGCGGGATTATCTTTGAGATCCTTTTCATGTTATTGAGTTGACCCACGTGTTGTTGAGTGATGACTATACTCATGAAGAACAGCCTATTTAGATTGTAAACCGGCGAATCAAGAAGTTGAGAAACGAATAAATTCCGTTAGTGAAAGTGGATTGGCAAAATCATGGTGGTATCTATGCAACTTGGGAAAGAGAAGATGATATGAAGAAAAGATATCCGGACCTCTTCCCACTTGATCCTATGTTTTTTCCTGAGGAAGGTAATTGAGTTTGGAGGACTAAACGTCCTAAGGGGGACAGAATGTGACAACCACCTTCTTAATTAAGTAAATTAATTCTATTGATTATGTGCTTATTGTTAATTATGTGATTACGTGTTATTAAGTGTTATTGATTGCCATGTGATTATTTGAATTGTGTTATTGTGAATAGATATGATAGAATAAGATATAGACCTGTCTGATTCGATAATTTAACAAGTTCGAATCAAATGATTAGATAGGCAATTAGAGCCTAATTCACATTCGTATAATTAATTTTAGTTTAATTTAAGTCATAAAATGATGATGACTAATTTAATTTGAGTGAATTTGATATTTAATTTAAATTACCACTTAAGTGGAAGTCTAGAATAATTAGAGGTTTATTAACTTTGTCTAACCTATTCATCTTTTTAATACAAGAAGAGAGTTGAGAGAGAGAGAGAGAGAAAGAGATGTAGTGGTCTTTGTAGAGAAAACTTGAGAGAGGCGCCTAGAGAGAAAGTTCAACAAGGATAAAAAAAGAATAGAAGAAGAACATTGAAGCTAAGGTTCAAATCTTCACAAATTAACCAATTAAGGTAAGAATTCTCCACCAAATTTCATGGAATTGAGATGCTATACTCATGATCCTTTAGGTTTTCAGTTGAACTAGGATGAATTTCATGATTAATTAGAGGTTTTGTTCAGGATATTAAGAGCTTAGAACATGCATGTTTTCATATGAAAGAATTGAAGGAGTGTGATCTCAAATTCAACATACATGGCATAATTTTTAAACTTCATGATTATACATTTATTTTCTTGCTTGGGTTTTCAAAATAAAACAAAATTCCATGAGATTTGCAGATTTGAAGCACATGAATGCAAGTTTAAAGTATGTATATGTTAACTCAAGAATTAAAGCTTTTAGCATGGGGGGGAAATTGAATTTGATTTGGAAGCCATGATTTTTGTTCAAGTTATATATGTTAAATTTATGATGTTTTCAAGAGATTTTCAAAAGTGAAATACATGGAAAAGAAGTTTGAGTTTGCAAAATTTAGCTCCAAAACTGAAGCAAAAATTCGGACTAGTATTTGCCAAGTTCCGCACTGTAACAACCCTCACACTGTTTACCGATTAATTACTGTTTACTGCTAAACTGAGACCGAGTATGAGAAGTAATTGAACTGATTAAAAGACTGGACTGACTGACTGAGACCTGAAACTGAATTGATTGACTGTATCTGTTTGAATTACATTTCTATCTGTTTCCTGTTTAGTTATATGTTCATGTTCTATGTTTAAATTGCTAATTGAAGGCCTTATCGGCGGCCGAATCCAAAATCGATTGAAGTTCTATGGTCGTTAGAATTAATGTGATTTTATGGTGTAATTATCTGAAATGTGATTTGGTATGATTTAATTAGATTAAAATAAGCTAAATTGTAGATTGGGTTTAATTACAACCTTGCCATTATGAGTGGGCCACTATGTGAACCTTTTTGAAGCCTTGGTTCATTACAACAAACATTCCTCAGCCATTTTCATTGTTCTTGCCGACTTGAGAGAGAGAGAAACATAGAAGATTGGTCTTCATCTTGTACCTAGCTTGCAATTAGAAGATTGAAAGGAGTTCTTGCTTGTTTGAGCCTCTACACTTAAACTACTAGACCTATGTAAGGTAATTCAACCTCTCATTGTTGTCTTTAAGTTGATTTTTGCATGATTCATGTCAAATTATAGAGCTAAGTCATGCTTTAGTTTTAACATGTTGAATTAGAGCTCATTCCTTGCATGCATGGTGGTATTGTTGAGTTTTAAGTTGTTTTCATGGCAAAATGTTACATGCATGCCCATGGTTATGTTTAAGTCCATGATTTCATCTTGTATTTGAAGTTATTGGCTCATTAGAGCATGTTTTGAAGCTTTGATTTGATTTAAAGCCATGCATGTCATGTTTGAAGATTGTTCATGAAATTTGGTTTGAAAATGAGTTCAATTAATCTACCATTGGGCTTTGATTTTACAAATTGACCTTTGAAACTTGTTATTCTATGTGTTTCTGAATGTTTTCCAGAAATTTGGCCCAAGAGGATTGATTTTGTCACTTTGAAACTTGGTTTGAGCTTGGAAGTTCAAATCTGGGAATTCCAGATTTTGGACTCCCGCTCGAGCGGGGTAATTTGCGCTCGAGCGGGAAATTCGTGCTCCCAGTACTTTGCACTGTTTTCAATCCGCTCGAGCGGAGTAATTGGCACTCGAGCGGGACCTTGTGTCTCACGCTCGAGCGGCTATCGAGCGCCCTATCGAGCATGATTTTCACCTATCCAGTACTTTTGACTATTTTGCAGACCGCTCGAGCGGGGTAAATGACGCTCGAGCGGTAACCTTCGTCTGCATGACCGCTCGAGCGGAGTAACCTACGCTCGAGCGGGACCCTGTTTCACTGAAAATTCTGAAAATACTTTTAAAAGTGCATCTTTGCATCCTCATTTCATCCTAGGCATTCTTAGGCCTAGTTTAAAGCATCTTAATGAGGATTAAATGTAGAACACACCGAGGCAAATTAGGGATTAAGTTATCATCTTTCCCAACTGTGTAGCTTAGTGTGTGTTCAATCTGTATACTGTGTAGGGTTGGCATTCCGAGGAGACGCTCTAGCTTACTGTAGCCCAGAACTCTGTGAGTAACAATTGTGTAAAGATATGTTCAAAATGATTATCTTCTGAATACTGAACTGAACTGTTTACTGAACTGATATTGTTTACTGAATGAATGTATGTCCTATATTCTGAACTGTACTGTGGCATCCTTAGCACCTACTGTTACTGTTACTGTTACAAAGATCTCTGTCGGTTCCCTCGTGGAACCACTACTGTTTACTGATTGATGGCCATCATTACTGTTCGGTCTTTAAGACCTACTGCTTACTGTACTGTTATGCTAATGGATGTACCACATATGACTGATTGACTGAAAGACTGAAATACTGATTTAAATGAACTGTTTTCATTACTGTAAGGACATTCGTTCTAAACCTCTTTACGCATTATGTTATTCACTGGGCTTTAGCTCACTGCTCATATATATATGTAGGTGTGCATGCACCAGACCAGAGCTAGGAGCGTGGGGTAGACCCCCTTTTTGTCAAGCCAACCATTGCGCCTCACTGCGAGGTTCCGAGCCAGCCAAGCCATGGCTTAGGGGTGTTTTAACTTCCCCCGTCTGTCTCCATATCTGTTTTGTGTAATTGTATAGACTGAATGTTTGGTACTGTACTGTTTAACAAGGATTAAGTTCCTGAACCGAATGATTGTATATATGGGCATACCGTTTTGCACTGATTGTATTTAGGTTCTGAAAAGCCTTTTGCATACAGACTGTCACAGCTCATTGGACACTGTTTATTTACTGTATTGGCTTCCGCCATGCCCCTGTACTCTGTTTTACTGTCTTACTGTTAAGCAAGCCTTCGGTAATCTCAGATTACTGGCCGGTTACGGTGCTAAACCCATAGGGGCGGGTTTGGGTCGTGACACGCACGTGCGGCCTAGGGCTCCGCACTTGCAAAAAAGCCTCCCCTGTTTTCGCTCAACTACTGAAATAATTGCACATGTGGGGCGCATGTGTGGTGGTGGTTCCGCACGTGCAGCCAGTGCTCCCACACATACGGTTTTAAGGGCAGTCCCTGTTTTGTTTTCGCTCCACTTTTCTACCATCTGGGTCTCCATTTGCATGGTTTTAAAGTATTTTTCATGTGCATTCGCATCTCATGAACACGAATGATTTATAAAACGAAAGTACGAACCGAACGAGTGAACATCGAATAGAAACCGAATAAGTAAACAACCAACCAAATGAATGAACTGTGTATTGAGTTGTTGTACTTGAATTTGAATTTGTTTTTTAGGTTGGACGCCGTATCTTTAGTGAATCTTTATGGCACGTGTTTCAGGGAGCCCACTGTGAGTAACACTGTTGTAAAGCTATGTTCAATCGTAATTATTTTCTGATTGATTAAATGTATTGTTTTCTAAAGTAATACTGTTTACTAAATTAATGATTGTCCTATTTTCTGAACTGTACTCGTGGCATCCATAGCATAGTACTATTGTTATCGTTATTGTTACAGTGATCTCTGTCAATTCCAATTCTTGGAACTATTGTTTATTGTATTAATGGCCATCAGTTGATTGTTCGGTGTTTAAGACCTATTGAATTGTTCTGCTATTGGATGTACTACATATGACCATTATGAATTTAAATGATTGAATGATACGAGATATTGATTGAGAATGATTTATTAATGAACCAATTGTTTCAATTATTGTAAGGACATCATTCATAACCCTTTACACAGCTGTTATTTATTGGGCTCTAACTCATTGTTTATTGTATATATGTAGGTGATCGGGTACCGAATCAGAGTTAGCAACGTCGACCCAAACCCTATTTTTGTCAAGCCAACTATTGCATCTCACCGCGAGGTTCCAATCCAATATGTGTCAAGGCTTATTGGGTGGTCCAGATTCGCCTTTTGAAATTATTCAAATGACAAGATCAGTCTATGGCTTTTGTTTGTACTGTTTTTGATAATGGGATTTAATTCCCTAACTTGTGTTTTTTTTCTGTTTACAAGTGTTTTATGGACTTAAGTGTTTGTGAATATATAATTATATGAAAGTTGTTTTGTGTATTTAAGTCCTCACAGCTCATTAGACATTATTTTTTATTAAAGATTAGCTTCTGTCAGCCCTATTATTGTGTTATTGTCATTATTGTTAAGCAGGCCGTTGGTAATCACGGATTACTAGCTGGTTACAATGCTAAACCTATAAGGGCGGGTTTGGGTCATAAAAGTGACAAATCAAGAGATGGTTCTTTTTTAAAGGAAGACATTGAGTGCCATTATTGTGATGAGAAAGGACACATGAAGCGGGTATAACAATTTCGGTTTTGACCTGACCCTTGTTGTATTCTGGACTCGGGTTTCTTGGTTGCGTACTTTTGAATATATCTTGCTTATCTTCTTTTCCCTTAAGCTTGGCTATTGGATTATTGCTGGTGTGTTTGGGACAGGTTGGTTGTTCGGTTTCCCAACTGTTGCTGCCTAGAATTTTGCTCTTCCACTCGAATGGGCTTTGCAAACTCTCAGTACTTTTGCAGGTCTGCAAAACTACTGGAAGAGTGTATTCTACACTCGAGCGACGTTTCCTATACTCAAGCGGGTATGCGCTCGAGCGGCCACTCTTGCGCTCGAGCGATGTTTTTTTATCTGCAAAATTACTGGAAGTGTGTATTCTGCGCTCGAGCGGTCACTTCTTGCGCTTGAGCAGAACAACTTATTGTGTCTGACGCTCGATCGTGAACTCCTGCGCTTGAGCGGACTGTGCATATATCAGTTCGTAGCAACCTACTGTTTTTATCTCTTTTTCTCTCAAAACCCTAGATTAGGACCCTCTCTCTTTAAAACCTATCTTCTCTCAACTTGTTCATCTAGATCTAGTTATTTCTCTACCCTTATGCCTTTGTCAAAAAGGGTGAGCACTTCAAAAGCTTCATTTTGATCTGAATCAATCTTGGTTTCGGCGCCTTTGGAGTTTCTTCACTTCTCCCTCGGTCTTCTCGGTCTTCTAAGCTTGAGGTAGGAATTTTTCTACACTTTCATATGATTTTTAACTTAGTTATTTGATGTTATACGGAAAATATTGGGATTTGAGGGATTTTAGACAAACCTAAGGTTTTGATTTAAAATCTCAAGAGGGGTTGTCGAATGAATGTAATAGAAATGGTTATGAGAGTAGATATGAACTTGTATTGTGTTAAAATAATTGATTTTGGTGTTTGGGATGAACTTGGGAAAAATGGGATTTTTCCCTAAATTGTCTCAAAAATTGACTTTGCATAAATAATAAAATTGGTATTGAAAATGTAAAATTTGTGGGTTATTTATATAAATGGTGTAGTTGAATATGTATTATCTCTCACCTATGAAAATTTGGCTAATTTATTTACCTCTTTGAGATTATATATCTGTTTAGAAATATCTGTTTGGGGCTATCGGTGGAGGATAGCCATGATTGTTGTAGAAATTGCATGAGGATTAGGCGAATTGAAACTAATCTCTTATTGGTTATCATTGAATATGACAGTGTTATAATACATTGTATATGTATGATATTTGGGAGGAGAAAGGGAATGCACTCCATATAAGGGAGGAGAAAGGGGATGGACTCCGTTGAATTAAGTTGGCCTGTGTGTCCTGGGTGTAAGTCCCGAAAACCATGTGTATACATGGGTGCCAATTCTCGCGAACGAAATTTCTGTAAAATGGAAAATTGAAGTGTTGTGTATTGATTATGTATACTTGAGAATCATTGAGTTGTAGTCTCAGTTGAGTTATCCAAATAATAGTGAACATGACTCATGAATTGAGGTAAAATAAATTGATATGAATGAAATTGAGATAAGACGGATTGGAATAAAGGAGTTTGGCATATTATGATCTTGTGAGATCTGATGGATTCTATAATGGATATTAAACATATATTTCATGCTTATATCTTTGTTAAGATTCATATATTGTGTTAGATTGTTTCTACTGGGTTTTGGCTCACCCTATTAAGAAAAACCATTTCCAAGTGCTGGTGATATGCCTCCGCCAAAACAATAGCTTTCAAAGACTTAGAGCAAGGGCTCATTTTTGTTGTATTTAATTTGTATAACCAAGGACTTTAACTGTATTGAACTAGACTCATTTTGTGGTAACCAATGAATGACTTGGAAAGATGTAAGCCGTTAGGGCATTTAAATATCTGTTCAACTTTCATCTTTTGATTACGCATGCCATAGATTCAGGATAGGACATTTATGAATGTATATTGCATGTGTCACCTTTTGTATATTGACTCTGATGAATGAAAGTAATTTGTTTCAATTCTATTTCAACAAATGAGATGGGCTTGTCATATTTATTTCGGGGCGTTACAGTGGGAATGCCGAAACCTCAAGAATAAGGAAAAAAGGGCATGACAAAAGTGTAGATAAGAAGCAAGAAGACACAACGACAGTTACTACTGATGGTGATCTCATGGTCGTTTGCGAAGATGATTGTGTTAATTTTGTGGGCCAAGAGAGCAATTAGGTGATTGATTCTAGTGTTGCTTTTCATGTGACTTCTTGAGTTGATTTCTTCACTACCTACACCAAAGGAGATTATAGGTGTGTTCGAATGGGTAATGAAGGTTTGTCCAAGATTGTTGGCATGTGTGATGTTTGCTTGGAAACAAATTTGGACTGCAAGTTGTTGCTTAAAGATATGAGGCATATTCCACACATTTGCCTCAATTTGATCTCTACCGGGAAGCTAGATTATGAAGGCTACAATAACAAATTTGGTGATGAAAAATGGAAGCTAACAAAGGGATCTTTGGTGGTGGCTAAGTGCAAAAAGGCTTACACACTTTATTAGATGCAAGGAAAAATTTGTAAAGGTGTTATCAATGCATTTGAGGATGATACTTTTACCGAATTGTGGCATAAGCGGCTTGGGCACATAAGTGAAAAGGGGCTGCACATTTTGTTCAAGAAAGAGCTTTTATCTAGTTTGAAAGGTACGCATCTTAAAAGTTGTGTTCATTGCTTGGCAGGCAAACAACATAGAGTTCTTTTTAAAAAAATGTTGCTTTTAGAAAAGAAAATGTTTTGGAGTTGATTCATTCGGATGTTTGGGGTCCTTTAAAAGTTAGAACACATAATGGTGCACTTTATTTTGTTGATTTAATTGATGATTATTCAAGAAAAGTTTGGGTTTTTGCACTAAAACTAAAGATCAAATTCTAGATGTGTTTAAGCATTTTCAGGGCATAGTTGAAAGAGAAATAAGGTGGAAATTGAAATGCATCCGAACAGACAATGGTGGTGAATACATTGGGCCATTTGATAAGTATTATCACAACCAAAGTATTTGGCACCAAAAGATAGTTAAGAAGACTCCTCAATAAAATGACATTGCCGATAGCATAAACTACACTATTGTGGAAAGAATAAGGTGTCTGCTTTCATGTGCTAAATTGCCAAGATCCTTTTGGGGTGAGGCAATGAGAACAGCGGCTGACGTGATCAATTTGTCTCATTTCTATCCTTTGAATGGTGATGTTCCTGAAAAAGTTTAGATCAGTAAAGATGTGTCTTATGAGCACTTGAGAGTGTTTGGTTGCTGAGATTTTGTTCACATTCCAAAGGATGAGAGGTCCAAGCTTGATAGCAAATCAAGTCAATGCATTCTTCTTGGCTATGGGCATGATGAATTTGATTATAAATTATGGGACCCGGTCAACAAGAAAGTTATTCGAAGACATGATGTTGTGTTTCTTGAAGACCAAACAATTGAAGACTTTGGCAAAGGTGATCAACCGAAGCCAAAAACTAGTGATCTTATTGACATGGATCCATCTCCTTCATCTTCGATGGATGATGAAAATGGGGGAGATGTGCAGCCACCTATTGAAGATGTAGAGGATAATACTAATCGTAATGAAGTTGAGTCAGAAATTGAGGAAAAACATCCAACTCAAGAACCGCCACCACAACTTGAGTTGAGAAAATTTACAAGGGATCAGCGACCTTCGAAAAAGTATCCTCCCAATGAATTTGTGTTGATATCTGATCAAGGAGAACCCGAGAGCTACCAAGAAGTAATTTTGCATGCAAAGAAATGTGGTTGGAAAAAGGCTATAGAAGAGGAAATGAATTCCTTGCTTGAAAATCACATTTATGATTTAGTAAAGTTGCCTACGGGGAGGAAAATTTTGAAAAATAAGTGGGTTTTCAAATTGAAGAATGATGGCAAGAATCTGAGATACGAGGCATGTCTTGTTGTGAAAGGATTTGGGCAAAAGAAAGGTGTTGACTTTGATGAAATTTTCTCGCTAGTTATGAAGATGTCTTCTAGTCAGGCTGTACTTGGCATGACTGCAAGTATGAACCTTGAAGTTGAACAACTTGATATGAAGACCGCATTTCTTCATGGTGATCTTGAAGAAGAAATTTACATGGAGCAACCGGAGGGTTTTGTGGAAAAAGGGAAAGAGAAATTTGTTTGCAAATTGAAGAAAAATTTGTATGGCCTCAAACAAGCACCGCAGCAATAGTACAAAAAATTTGACTCTTTCATGATGAATAATGGTTTTTCTAAAACCATTTCGGACGATTGTGTGTTTGTAAAAAAAATTCTGGATGACAAATTTATTATTCTTTTGCTTTATATTGATGACGTGTTAATTATGAGTCAAGATTCTACCATGATTAACAAGTTTAAGTTAGAGTTAAGCAAGTCTTTTGTTATGAAAGATTTGGGACTAGCAAAGCAAATACTTGGTATGAAAATTATTCGTGATCGCAAAAAAAGGTTGATTTGGTTGTCTCAAGAAAGCTACATTCATAAAGTTCTTGAGAGGTTCAACATGGATAAAGCAAAGCCGGTTAGTTGTCCAATTGCGGGTTACTTCAAGCTTAGTTTGAATTATTGTCCTACAAGTGACAAAGACAATGAAGAGATGCTGAAAATTCCTTATGCTTCAACGGTTGGATCTTTGATGTACGTCATGGTTTGTACAAGTGTAACAACCTCGATCTGTGATTAGCCTATGATCCTTGATTAAGACTGCTTAATACGTAATTAAGATGAAATTCTACGTTAATTGCATGTGTTGTGTGTTATTTGCATTTGTATCTGTTTGTTGTAGAAAGACATATCTGTGTTTCGGTTTCAGTATGCGAATTGAAGGCCTTATCAGCATTCGATCACGAAATTGACTTGGTTTATGTGTTATTTGGAATTTTTAGAACATTATGGTAGGCTTAATTGAAATTCAATTCAAAATCAAATAATTAGATTAAATTAGATAAAATTAACTAAGCTTAATCAAGTTTAATTAAGCTTACTTAATCCAAGCCTATGTAAGGCTAATTTAATTCTAGAACTTACAAAAACACTCTCATTTTGTCTTCTTGAGCTCCTAAATGTGAGAGAAAAGAGAGAGAGAGAGAGAGAGAGAGAGAGAGAGAGAGAGAGTTGAGTTCAACCAAGCAGGAGATTTGAGAGAGAAGAGTAGAAGAATTGTTTGGTATTCAAGCTAAGGACTTATTAGTTGGAGAGAACACCTTGAGATTCTTACACAACTAAGGCTTAAGGGTAAGAATTCAACCTTAATTTGAGACATTAAGTTCATTTCCATGAAAATTCAAGAGAATTAAGAAGATTAGTATGAGATTGCATTTAGATAGATGAGTATGAGAGAGATTCATGCACACATATACATTCTATAGCATTTTGAAGTTGATTTCAAGCAATTCTCTCATGTATGTCATTATTTCACCTTGGTTTTAGAAAGTCATCAAGTTTCATGCTATTTTATATCACTTGATCATGTTTTGGAAGTTGGAGTTCATGACAATACATGCATGTTATGTTTTCTAAATTCCAAGTTTGATTTTGGACAATTCACTTGCTTTTAAGCCTTGATTTCTACGAAATAATCTTTAATTCATGATGTTTTGCAAGTTTACAAGTGTTTTCTCAAGTTTTGGGGCCCAAATAATATGTTTTGAAGCTTTACACTTGAATTTTGCATCGTGAATATCAATCTGGAAATTCTAGAATTCCGCATTAGCGCTCGAGCAACCAAAGGGTAACCACCATTTGTTTTGCACCTTAGCTCAAGTGAACAAACGTTAGCTCGAGCGTAAAATTCATGCTCCCAAAAGTTTTGCAGAGTTTTACAGACCGCTCGAACGACCGAAGTTGCACTCGAGCAGAGACCCTGTTTACTAAGTCTTTGGCTCAAGCGACCGTCAAGCATTCGTCGAGCATAAAAATCAAGCAACCAGTACTTTTACAGACTTTGCAACTGCTCGAGCAACAAAATTTGTGCTCGAGTGAACTACCCTGTTTTTGAAAATTTGACTAAGTGTTTCAACTTATATTTTGGCATCCTCATTACATCTTAGGCATTCTTAAGCTTTAATTAAAACACAATAATAAGGATAAGGATTAGAAACACACCTAGATAGATAAGAAATTAGTTAAGCGTTTTTCGAGCATGTGTTTCAATGTGTATCCGTTATGTGTTTGTGTAGGTCACGCACCATAGATCGTTAATTCGACTATTCTGACTCTTCTGCTATTGGAGTTATCTATAAGTAACAACTTTGTAAAGATATGTTGATTATAAGTATTTTCAGAATGATAAGATATAATCTATTTTATGAATCATGAATGAATGTCCATATTTTTGAAATGTAATTATGGCATCCTTAGTTCACGTAGCCCTCGCCGGAGGTAACAATACCATAGCTTATGTTCATGTGGCCTTTGCCTGGGGGTAACAATACCGTGGCCTATGTTCACGTGGCCCTTGCTTTAGGGTAACAATACCATGGCTATTTGTGCAAAAGATATTGACATTTATGGTCGTCGGTACTGACTATGTATGTGGGTCTTATGACCAATCTGATCTGATAGCTAATGGATGTATCACATGTAACTGCTTACGAATTATGTATAGGTATATGAATCTGAATATGTTTCTGATATGAACTCTGATTTCTAACTCTATCATGGACATCATTCATAACACCTTTACTCTGTTGTTATTCACTGAGCTCCAGCTTATTCTTTTATGTATGTATGTAGGTGATCAAACGCAGGACCAGGCTCAGTGAGGTTGCCTGGAGATCTGTTTGAGTCAGCTAACCAGTATGCTGCCCGAGGAGGTTACAAAATGTTTTGTTGTCGAGTTTTGTGAATCTTATTATGACTTTTGTTTTCCTTTTTGTTTAAGTTTGAACTCGACTTTTGGTTTATCTGTAATGTGGTGATGTAAGACTACGCATTGTATATAAATATAAGTTTTAAATTTTCTGTCCCATGTATGTCTACACAGCTTTATGGACGTTGTATGTTTGTAATTGCTTTCGCCAGCCCCTTTACTTTTGCTAATCTGTTCAGAGGCCTTAGGTAATCCCAGGATTACTGGTCAATTACGACGCTAAACCTATAAGGGTGGGTTTGGGTCATAACAGAGTGGTATCAGAGACGTGTTCTATGACACACACGAGTCCATATGAGCTATAGGATGTCCTAGTACGAATTAGGGACATCACATCTGTATGTATAAGTATGTGACATCATGTGAACCTATCTGAACCAATATATATTAGGACTGAAATGAAATGAACTAAAATTGAATACTGTAAAGAATTATTTTCCTGGGTTTATTAGTGCTCTACTTATCTATAGTAAATGGAAAATCCAAGAAGTGATGGTACAGCTGAATCTTCCGAGGCCCAAATGAACCACATGGAACGGATATTAAAGGCTCTAACAGACTCAATGTTACAATAATAGAGACAACAACCTCTGCCTCCTCCACCCCCTCCGATCCAAGTAGAGCCAATCAACAATGATATTCTCAGTCTGACTCAGAAATTTAACAAGCTAAAGCCACCAACTTTTTTGGGTGGTATTGAACTGCTAAAGGCCGAGACATGGATGCTAGAGACCGAAAAACTATTTGAAGTTTTTTCATGTTCTGAAATCCATAAAGTTTTGTTAGCAATTTACACTTTGAAAGATGAAGCCCGACAATGGTGGATGCTTATCCGAGATAACAGTGGGACTTCAACTTGGGATCAATTTAGAGATTTTCTATGAGAAATACTTCCCTCAATGCTTCCGAGACAGAAAAGTTTCTAAATTCTAAGAACTCAAACAAGGCAATATGTCAATAGCAGAGTATGAAGCCAAGTATACCAAATTGGCCCGGTTTGCTCCATACATGGTGGATACCGATTACAAAAAGGCTCAAAAATTTAAAGGAGGCTTGTGTTTGGAAGTGTTTGATTGGGTTAGTGTGTTAAAACTACCCAAATATGTGAATATGCTTGATAGAGCCCTAATGGCTAAAGCCAACCTAGCTGCTATGAAACAAACTAAAGCTCTAACAACTGAATGGAGATGTAAGAGATCGAGATTCAATTTTAAGAACGGTCGATCATTTTCAAAGAAGCAAAACACAAAATCCTTCAGTAGTTCAAGTCAAGGTAGTGGTGCAACCCCTACTTGCTCAGAATGTGAAAGAAAACACAAGGGTGCTTGCTACCGATCAATAGGTGCTTGCTTTCGGTGTGACAAGACTGGCCACATGATAAAAGATTGTCCGCTCAAATCCCAAAATTCTAACCATCCTGCAGTAAGTTCAGTGGAATCTGTTTCTGTACTAAGAACAAACGTGAGAACTAATGTTGGCAAGGAAACCTTGAGGCAAGGCAGAGTGTTTGCACCTGTGCCAAGAGACGTCCAAAATACTGAATCAGTGGTGTAAAGTATAATCTGTAGCTGTGCTCAAAATGCATATATGTTGATAGACTCTGGTTCTATACATTCATTCGTGTCGTATGCTTTTTCTCACAAATTGACTAGACCACTAGAACCTATGAATTATATGTTATCTGTATCTACACCTTCTGGGGGTTCTATGATGTGTGCTTATGTGTATCCCGCATGTGACATCATGATTGGGGATGTGTTATTATATGTTGATTTGCTAACATTGAACATTACTCATTTTGATTGTATATTGGGTATGGATTTGTTAGCTAAGTACAGTGCAACTATTGATTGTGCGAATAAATTTGTTGTCTTCTGACCACCTGGCTTGTCTGAATTTGTGTTTGCTGGGAATAGGATAGTTCCACCTCCGTATATGATTTCTGTTTTGAAAGCTGTCAAATTGCCTAGAAAAGGATGTCGGGGTTATTTGTGCAATGTTTTAAATGTGACTTATGATAGCCCTAATGTGGAAGCTATTCCTATAGTTAATGAATTTCCTGATGTGTTCCCAAATGAACTACCTAGTGATTTGATTAATAGAAAAATTGAATTTACCATTAAGGTATTACTTGGAACAAAACCTATCTCTAAAAACCCCTACAGAATGTCAACTTCTGAATTGAAAGAATTGAAAACCCAATTACAAGAACTGTTAGACAAGAAATTTATCCGTCCGAATACTTTATCTTGGGGTACTCCAGTTTTGTTTTTTAAGAAGAAAGATGGGTCTTTGAGGTTATGCATTGACTATCGAGAATTGAACAAAGTAACTGTCAAGAACAAATATCCACTTTCCCAAATAGATGGTCTATTTAACCAACTTTAAGGAGACCAAGTGTTTTCCAAAATTGATCTTAGATCTGGATACCACCAATTGAAAGTTAAGGAAGAAGACATAGAGAAAACCACAATCCGGACTAGATATGGGCACTATGAGTTTTTGGTAATGCCGTTTGGGGTAACTAATGCACCCGCAGCATTCATGGACTTAATGAATAGGGTGTTCAAACAATTTCTTGATGAGTTTGTTGTTGTATTTATTGATGATATTTTGATTTATTCTGAAAGCAGGGAAGATCGTGAAAACCATTTAAGAACTGTATTACAAATTCTAAGGGAAAAGAGATTGTATGCAAAACTCTCCAAATGCGAATTCTAGCTGGGCAGTGTGACGTTTCTGGGACTTGTGATCAATAAGGATGGCGTAGCAGTTGACCCACAGAAAGTTGAAGCTATTGTGAACTAGCCAAGACCAACTACAATGACTGAAGTTTGGAGTTTTGTGGGACTTGCTAATTATTACAGAAGATTTGTAAAAGATTTCTCCAAACTTGCTACGCCATTGACACAGTTGACACAGAAAAATGTATCATTTGATTGGAATGATTAACGAGAGTCAGCCTTTTAAGAGTTAAAAAACAAGTTAATAACTGCACCAATTTTGATTTTGCCCGATGGTACTGATGGGTTCCAAATTTATAGTGACGCTTTATACAAAGGCTTGTGTGCTAATGCAAAACGGAAAGGTAATCGCCTTGGCATGTTTACTTACTGGTTAGAAAAACTTGTTGTATGAGCAGGAAAGAAATGAAATTGAAATTGTGTTACATGAACAAAATGAAGTCTTAGCTACTATTTCTGCACAACCAGCTATCATAGAGGAAGTTAAAGAAAAACAATTAGAAGATGAATTTCTAAAGAAGATTGTTAAAGTAATTGACTCTAAACCAAGACCGAGATTTGTGTATGAGAATAATGTGTTGAAATTTCAGGGTAGGCTTTGTGTACCAGATTGTTCAGAATTAAGAAAGCGCATTATGACTGAAGCTCATAACTCCAAATTTGCTATGCATCCAGGGAACACAAATATGTACCATGATTTGAAACAAAATTTCTAGTGGCCTGGAATGAAGAAAAGTATCGCTAATTTTGTAGCTAAGTGTTTGCACTACCAACAAGTAAAAGTCGAATATCAACGACTCGTTGGATTACTTCAGCCACTTCCAATACCAGAATGAAAATGAGAGCATGTTAAGATGGATTTCATTGTCGGTCTACGTCGTTCTTCTAGAGATATGGACTCTATCTGGGTAATTATTTATCGTTTGACTAAATCCGCACATTTCTTACCTGTCAAAACTTTTTATAATGTGGATAAATTGGCTAAAATTTATGTGACTGAGATTGTGAGATTGCACAGTGTACTAGTATCTATTGTATCTGATAGAGACCCCAAGTTTACTTCGAGATTCTAGTAGAGTTTGCAACAAGCTTTGGGGACTGAAGTGAGATTGAGTAGTGCTTATCACCCACAAACAGACATCCAATCAGAAAGAACGATACAGACTTTGGAAGATATGCTTAGAATGTGTGCCCTAGATTTTCAAGAAAATTGGGAGACTTATCTGCCTCTAGCCAAATTTGTGTATAATAACAGCTATCACTCAAGTATTGAAATGGCTCATTATGAAGCTCTATATGGTAGGAAGTGCTGATCTCCAATTTGTTGGGCCGAAGTAAGTGATAAACCGTTGTTGGGACCAAAACTTGTGCAAGAAACAACTGAGAAAGTGAAATTGATTCAACAACATTTGAAAAACCGCCCAAAGTCACCAAAAGAGTTATACAGATGTCCAGAGAAGAGACAGGGAATATGAAGTCGGTGATCACGTGTTTATCAAGGTAACTCCAATGAAAGGACAAACTCGATTTGGGGTTAAAGGAAAGTTGGCACCACGATACCTTAGGCCATTTGAAATTATTGAGAAAATAAATTCTTTGACGTAGCGAGTGGCTTTACCCCCGGTTATGGAGAACATGCATAATGTTTTTCATGTTTTGATGCTTTGGGAATATCTACAAGATCCACTCCATAAGTCGGCATGAGTAGAATTGTTGGGTATACCTCCTTAGTGGAGTATGGGACCCAATTGGTTTATTAAAAATAATTTGGTTTGGCGTTGGTTATATCTGACTTTTAAAGGTCCAATGGGTATTTAATAATCTGTTTGATAACAGTTAGAGTTTTCATAAAAAGCCCAAAAGTCAACAATATTTTGGTATTGTTTAGTTTTCTAAAAAGGAGCAGCTATAATATTGAAGATATATTCGATGGAATCAAATTTGGGGTTAGATAATGCTGCTTTTTGGCTGCTATTTGGAAGGTTTCTTTGATTTGTTTTTTGGCTCTTTGAAGTCTTGTCTGTGTGCATATTTGGCTGTTTTAGTGGAGATTAATTTGGATTATTATTTTGGGTCTTCTACAACTCTGTTTCGAAGACTTTTGTTCATCTATTTGGGGAGATCATTCCTCTTATTTATTTGTGATTATTTGGAATTCACCTAAGGGTGGTTTGTGAGACCATTCGTGTGTCGTTTGTAATCGTTTGAAAACGTTTGGTTGATAGTGGAATCGGATTTCGATCTCGTGGATGTACTTCACATTAAGGGAATCACGTAAAATTCTTGTGTTGTTGATTTAATTTTTAGGCATTAATTTTTATTTCTATTGATTGATTTACTTATGGAAAATCTTCTATTTTTTCTAACATCCCATTGGCTAATCTAGGGTACCATTGAAAAGAAAAACTACTTCTAGATGCTAACAAACGGATGTCCTCAAAAATAGGAGCACAGGCCCATGGGGATCATTCTCTGAGACACACAACAAGATAGTTGTCTTGTTAATCCCAACAATCTCCACCTGGGAAAGATTAAGATCCTGGGCCATAAGGCATGCCCACCTAATCACAAGGGCTTCCCCATGCAGGGCCGACGCAATCTCCACCCTTCAAACTGCACCAGCTACTAGGGAGCCTTTCCAATCCTGAATCAAAATTGCAATGGAGACCTTGGTGGTACCAGGCTTAAGAGCTACATCACAATTAGCTTTAAGGCACCCATATGGAGCAGGGGTTCATGCAACGGCATCAGACACAGACGTAGAAGCTGAACTGTTCATCTATATACAACAGTTCGCAAAAACACCATTAAACTCCACTCACTCCTTTCCTACCCTGAAAATGGTCGAAATTGGATCCACTGGGATATAGTTGAACACCATATCTTTCCTAGATTTCCAAATGTGCCAAGCAGTCCACAATATCTGACTAAAATAGATCACTTGATCTGAGCTTCTTGAAAAGGCGTGAAAGAGATCACATATCCAACGTTTAACTGAAGGTTTAACTGAAGAGATGTCACCATGGCAAAATTTAAGACCTAGCTCACCAAACCAAACTGCCCTTGTCCAATTGCACTTCGTTTGACAAACGTCGTGTTTTTTTTGAAATTTTAAAATTTATATTTAAAAAAAATTCAAGTCTTTATACTTTAGAATAAATTAAAAAGTAAAAATATTTTGAAAAAAAACTATTTTAGTTTAAAAAAAAAAAAAAAATTCAAACTCACTCAATAGCTAAAAAACATATATTTAGGCCTCGTTTGGGAACAGGCTATTTTAGTAACTTTTTGACTTTTTACGAAAAGATGTGCAGAAAAGTAGAGAGGTGATGTGACTAGTTTTAGTTGACTTTTTGACTTTTTGGCTAAAATAGCCACTCCCCAAACGAGGCCTTAGCCCTGGTCAAACACATCAACCTTTATAACAATAACTTAATCCTAAAAAATATTATTAAAAAAAATTACAAAAAGGCAAATGTCAAACCCACCCATAATATTTTGGGAATGAGATTAATATAGTTAAAAAAATGTTAAAAATAGTCCTAAGAGCTGTTGTTAATGTTAAAAAAATTACATAAAAAGTGTAAGCCACTCATGTTCTAAGTCTATTTTTTAATCTTTTGTGCTATTAAGTCCAAACTCTGATCTCTTTGAATAAAACTACACAATTTGTCTAAAAAGACAACTTATATGTTGAAATCAACCTATCTACTTATCTGTTAAAATTCACGAAATTAATTATCTATTGAAATATGACACATGTCACTCCCTTAACAATATATCTGTTGAATATCACACATGTTTCTATTTTACGACCATCGCCTACTGTCGCCACCCGCCAATGACTTTTTTGGCAACAGCGAATTTTTCAGCAACGATGACCTTTTCAAGCATGTTCTTATCATCAAATAAAATTTTATTTTGAATCTAATGCCTTATACCTTTTTGGGATGGATTTTTCACCTATTTTTCTAAAAGTATATTCAAATATGTAAAGATATTTCAAAATATGTGAAGAATGTATTGAAATGATAAATATTTTTGTATTTAATGTGTCAAACTGTAATTAATACGACCTTAATTAAAATATTGGGAATGAAATGGGGTATATTACAAGCCAGTTCTATATGATAGACTTAAATATAAGAAAAATTTCATGTCAGTAGAAGTTTTAAAAATTAATTACAAATAAGTAGTAAATCGTACAAATATTAAAAATTAAAATTACATATTTTTTTATGAATCTATAAAATATGAATGTTTACGTTACCAAGTTGCTAAGCGTTAAAAAAATATTTGTAAAGGCAAAATTATTAATAAAATACCTTAAATACGAGAATCACTACAAAAAATTAAGGTTTTAGAGACCAAAATTCAGGAACAAAATTATTTTTTAGGGACCAAATATTTTTATTGCAAAAAATATCGTTATTATATTTTTAACAACGAAAATTAGACATTAGTGATGAATTATACTCTTTTTGGGACCAAATTTTTTGTCTCAAAAAATAAACCATTTTGAAATCAAATTATTTTGTCCCTAAAAGTGTATTTATTAGTGACATTTTTAAAATTTTGTCGCTAAAAGCCTTAATTTTGACTTTTCGAAACGACATTTTAGCAACTATCTTCACGACGATAGAAATTAGTCCCTAAATATCTTTTGTAACAAAATTTTCGCTTTTAAAGACCAAAAAATTTGATCTTTAAAACGTTTATATGTTGCAGTGAATGTAGATTTGGTGGACCAAATGTTTAAAGAATATAACTTAGGGTACTGTTATGATGTACAACTTACGTTTTACACTTCCGCCTTTCTGTGTTCAGTCCTGCTTTTTGTTTTCACCTTCCACTTACACTTTTTGTGTAAGTGGCACATGGTGTGCAACCTTGAGGGTTGCACACTTAAGAAAAGTCCTATAACTTATTATAGTACAAGAAGACGTAATGGATTAAGGGGCCATTTTTAAGAATATATTATTTTAATATATTTTTTATTTTTTACAAAAAAATATACAATATTCAAAAAATATGATGTGATTTAAATAAAAATTGATGGAACTCAAATAGGATAAAAGGATAATATACTTTTTCATGTTCTTGCCAAATAACCCTTAATTGGAATATAAATACTTAAAAAAATAATTTATCAATAAATCTCCCAAATAAATTTGGTCAATAATACCGACTCATAAATTTCTCAATAAAATGGGATAAAATCCATCAACTGTGGTTGGACGGTTAGGACTGCAATGGACCAGATTTGACCAAATATGATCTGAAGCTATTTAACATGAGATTATTAAGAAAATCTGACCTGATAATCTGACTAAACCCAAACCCGATTAGTCCATTTATTAATGAGTTGCTTTGAATAAATTCGATCCTATTCGATTAAATATCCGATCCGATCTGATTGAGTTTTTTTCTCTCTCTTTTTCTAATGCTTGAATTTCACGATATTACGTGATCATGCAAATTATTTATTTTTTATTTAATTCTTTCTCATCTACTCTTGTTGGGTCTCTTGGTTTAAAACAAACAAAAAGAATAATAATAATAATCGGATTGGATATCCAGACAATCGGATTCCAATTTGGATGACTTCTTATCGGATTTTTCATAATTGAATCCGATTTGAATTTTTTTTATTTTGTTATTTTTTTAATCGATTCGAATCAGATTTTGCTAACTCCGACCCGAATTTGTTCCACCGACAGTCCTAGGTGGACATTACTATTCTTCGCCTCGTTTATCAACAATCTATTTTAATTAAAAAATTAAAAAATTATTATAAATTATTATATTATTTGTTTTACTTTTCTATAAGTCTTTCTTAAAACAAAAATCCAGAAACTATTAGGATAAAAAAATAGCCGATTTTCAAATCAGTCCTAAACTTTTTCAAAGCCCATGGTTCAAGAATTATATTAAAGAAAAATGTTTAGTAATTCAAATTTAAATTGATTTGAATTGTCTAAATTTATATATATCGATCTACTAGTCGGTCGGTCGATATAATATTTATTTACCATGTCATCCTTATTGATCACGGCTGTTACCTTGTTGCCAGACGATCAACAAGTTAAAACTCGGGTCAGTCGGACAAACTTAGATTCGAACTAGTAGCATTGTATATTGGCCTCATTTGGGAAGTTAGTTATTTTAATAGGTTATTTTAGTTTTTGACTATTATAATAAGTTAAAATTTTTGTGTTTGAGAAGTTAGTTGTGAATTTGATGTGACATTTTATCTTATAATAATTTTAACTTGTTTTGTCTTTTTGTAAATTTTAACCAAAAAAAAAAAAAATCCACTTGCCAAATTGGACAATTAAAAGGTTAATTTTAACCTAGGTTAAATTATTATAACTTTCTGAAATTTCAAATTTCATAACAAATATTCTATTTTATTAATATATTATCAAGTCAATTAATAATTTTTTATAATATCAAAATTTTATTTTAATAAATAATTTAAATAATTTTATTATTTAATAAAAAATATTTATAATTTTTTAAATTACAAAAAAAATAATTCATATTTTAATCGATGTCTTTGAAGTATATGTATTTTTGTCTGTAGGGCCAGAGAGAGAGGAGAGAGAGATGATGAGGGCAATGGCGGTGGATTTCTTCGCAGAGGACGATCAGATGGCAGTGATGGACGAAGATCAGGACGTCTCCGGAGAGGACCAACTCGACGCCTTTACTGCTTTCCAGAGGGGCTTAGTTTCCATCGCCGACGCTCACTTCTTCAACTCCTTTGAAGATGACTTCGATGACTCCGACATCAACTGATAATCAATGCATCCTTCTATTTAATTTGGGTATTTCTGAAAGATTTTCATTCAATACGACTCTGATTAGGGTTTTTTTTTTTATAAAAAATATATATGAATTGTATAGATGACTTTTGAAGTAATTGGATTATGAATAGCTAGGGTTTCTTACAGAATCATGTTTTGATTTTTTTTCTTTTTGGTAGAAACTGTTAGTGCTGATCTAAAGGTTTTTTAGGGCTCATATAAAACATTACATCAAAATAGTGCCTATCTTATTAGGCATTTACATGATTGGAATCTTTGCCAGTAAAGAGAATTGTTTGGTGGTTAACAATACTCAAATCCTTGGGGGAATAGCCAAAAGACTTGGGATATACTCTGTTTTCTTAATGGCTGTCCACACTCCATATTATATATATATTTAGAGAAAATTCTGAATTGATTGCCATGGCAAAAGGACTTGGTACTGTGAAACTATTACAAAATTGAATGATTTGTGTTCAACACAAGATTTATTGTTTGTAATTTAGAGAAAGAGTAGAGAGAGAAAGGGTAAGTGTAAGGGAGTAGATAATCTAACCTAGAAAGAGAGAAGAATGACAGGTGGTAGATAAATTACCACCATCTTAACTGGACCACCTCATTCAGCCTCATCACCACCAACCAACCATGAGCCATAACACCTTGACTGAACTAAAACTACCTTTCCCTCATTGCAAGGCTCAAATCTGCTCAAATCAGCTACAACCACTATTCTATCGCTACTTTCCCCTTCAACCACCACCACCACCACCTTCTTCAATACTTTTGGTTATACCTCTGACTATGTTGTGGTGGTTATGCCTAAGATTTTGGTGGGTCTTGGTGGGTCTCCCCATTTTGTGTGGCTGTTGATTTTGGCTTTAATTGGTGAGGGTGTTGATTTGAGAGTTACATTTATGTAGGTGTTTCATCAGGTTGGTAGTAGGTTTGGGTCTTTTACAGAGAGCCCGGGGATGGGAGGGTGAGAGAAACGTCAATTTTATATGTTAGGATAGAGAATAAAGAGCGGGACTTTGGTTGGGGTAAATATGGAATTTTTGAAAATTAAGTGCTAATATAAACATAATCTATTAGTTGACTTAACAGTCTAATGAGATATGAGGACTTTTGTAATGATGTGAGTATAAATTTCAAAATGATGTAGTTTTTAGAACCACAAGGATCATAATGTATTAACATCAAACCTTAAGGGGTGTCAATGTAATTTATTCATAATTTTACAGTTCCAGAAAAAACATCCAAAGAGCATTTTCGCATCCTACATTAGGTAGTGAACCCCACCTCGCCATTAAAAAATAAATAAATAAAACACAAAAAGAAAGTGTTTTTGAAACATTGTATCTAAATTAAAAGTGTCTATATCAAACATTGGTGTCTAGGAAGACATGTTCGAGTCTCTGGGTGAAACTCTCCCTGTTAATCCTGGGTCACTAGCTATATACAACTATGCCGTCGGTGGAGTTGGAGGAAGTGCATGCAAATCCCTTTTGTGTGGCCGTCACACCTCGATCTTAGACTGTGATAGGGATTAAAGGGGTAGTGGTGGGTAACCCGCAAGGGTAGCCCAGTGGGTGAGGGATGAAAACCTGGGGCCTGGGAGTTTGCTCCTCCTGGAGGTCTCAAGTTCGACTCCCACTCCCCGCTGGTTACTGTGCGGGCCACTGGAGGTTTGCCTGGTCGTTAACTTCAGGGCCCTCAGGATTAGTCCCATGCTTCGGCTGTGGGGATACCTGAGTTATCAAAAAAAAAAAAAAAAAAGGGGTAGTGGTGGGTCAAGGACTAAATGCGTCAAAGTGTAGAGAGGTCCTCAAAAGAGTTGACTAAATCAAAGGGTTAAAGGTTAAAAAGTCAACAAGGTGAGTTGAAGAAGTTCAACCACTCACACTACGTCTTGAGCTGTGAAAACTATCTCACAACATCTTTGAGCAATAGAACATATACTAGGAAAGGGACCGATCGATCACTGGAAACTAAGTCACTGGACTTGCTTAGGCAGGAGAAACTGAGGAGTTGCATTGATTGCTCACGGCTGCTCGTGCAGTTTTAGACAATAGACATGCCAAAGGAATTGGATAGAGCCTTCACCTTGTCCAGAATGTGTCTAGAGTTACTCCAATCCACAACCAACCCAACAATAAGCATTCTAAAGCATAATGAAATAAACAACATGCCATTAATCAACTCTAGCACGAAATCCTAAATCCATTTGCATTCCACATTTTATACGTCCTCATTCTCATAATTCTATTTCATTCCATTCATTCTATCAAACGAATATATAATATGTGAAATCAATCATAGGATCGACAAGTTAAACCCTTAGGTAGTTTTTGGATCATTGAACTGGAGTGGAATGAAAAACATTGCGCATAGAATTATCATTCATCATTGTAAGGGAATAATCATTCCATATGGGATTTGAAGAAATGACCATTTTATCTCATTCTAATAACCAAATAGAACATTAGGGCTTACAACAAAAGAATAGGCCCTAGGCCTTCAACAACAAATGGCACTAAAGCCTTGCACGCACCTGAAATACAAGAAGGTTAGCCTATAGCCTAGTACGGGTGTGCAACTAACATACTCAATATGCAAACCTAAGGCATGTGATATTGATGCGTTACAATAGGATAATATTAGGGATATCAAATTTTCTACCAAACAAATACACTCATGTGAGACATTTGGTCATTTATTTGATAGAAAATTTAAGACCTATAGCATTTTCCGTTACAATATATATAATGAAAATAACTTATCAATGCAATTCACCTTTCTAAACCAATATAAGTCACAACTCATGCATTTGATCAAATCTTATTTCTCATTCCCTTTTTACAAAATTGAGCCCAAGGCTCTAGTTTCCAGCTGAACACAAATCATTGTCCACATTATTATTTTCAATAATTTTTAAGTTGTGTATTATCTAGTAACTCTTAACCCTATGTTATTAGAAAAGGCTAATACTCTAACTAATTACGTATTGGTACGCATGTTTCGAAACATAGTACACTTCCGTTTCAAAACAGTAAATTTAGTGAACCGAAGCGATCCCAAAAGTTTTTTCCAATATATTTCCTTAAAAGTAACCCCTTTTTTTTATCAAAAGAAAATCTACTAAAGGAAGCCAAATTGGCACTTACAGAAGCCATCCAAAAAAAGAGTTTACACCAAACAAAGCAGAGATATTACAATAAGCATATTGGAGAAAAAAATATGAATATATTCAGATGCATATTTCGTGTTCGTGTTCGTACTCGTACTGCAAAGCAGAGTCAATTATAAGGTTCGATAATAGAGCATGTCTGAGATAAAACATATGTTTCATCATGGAGTGGGTAAGCCACAAATAAAGCACCGTTGGACTCAACAGCCTTCTCAGCTTGTGGGGACTAAGATCTGCAACTCTTTTAGTCGAATCACGCTAGAGCCGTTACAATCTCTTCCACCAAATCTACCATGGATTGCGGGGACTAAGATCTGCAACTCCTTTAGTTGAATCACGCTAGAGCCGTTACAATCTCTTCCACCAAATCTACCATGGATCTTGGGTCTAAGATCCTAGCTTTTCTTTTCTTTTCTTTTCTTTGAGGTGAGTTCCGCAAAAAATAAAAAAAATTGGTCGTCATGCTCATAGCAAATGTTTTGCCACATGAAAAAAAAAAATTACATTTTATTAAATGCTTAATGGTTAAAAGAAAATTATGCTAAAAGTACCTTAAATTACTAAATGTAATTTATACAAGTCTACTCTTATCATATCACATTTTACAACATGTAGTGTAGTACGTTTTCATTTCCGTTCTCGTTTCACATGCCAGAACGAATCACGTTCCAAGTAACATAGTCTTAACCACAAGTTACCTCACCCTTGTATATTGAACTACTAAATTGAAAGATACTTGGTACGTACATAGCACAGGTTTTTGGGACTTCCACAAGGGGAGCAAATCAAGCCCAACTTGCTCACAACACACCAACACTAAACTCACCACGAGTTCAACTATCAAAACCATTTGAAGATCTTACTCCAAACAATTTCAAGGTATACACCATTCTTCTCAAATACTCATTTCATAATTCAAGATTTTCAAATATCTACAACAATTCTCAAAGGTCCAATTCACATTGCAAAAAATGTGTTTGGTTTGATTTCTTAAAAAAAATGTTTTTAGACGAGTTTTTTTTTAGTTTTAGTGATTTTTTTGTATTTTAATCAAATTTTTTTTTATACTTTTTAAATTCACCTAATCAAGATACATCTAAAAAAGTAAAACAACTTGGCTTAAATATTTAAAAAAACACTAAAAATAGATTAAAAAAAAAATTAGAACAAAAATATGTGTGCATTTTTGTTTGGGTTTTTGTTTGTTTTTAGTGATTTTTTTTAAAAAAAATATTTTAGTTTTTGGATTTTTAAATGCATCTAATCTTGATGTATCTATAAAATAAATTGACTAAAATATGAAAAAAGTTCAGCAAAGACAAATGAAAATCCGTTTAAAAATAATTTATGAGAATTATAGCCAAAAAAAAGTCAAAACTCCGAAATCTCATGATCTATATTCACATTGCAAAATCTACAATTTTCTATTTATACTCGAAACTCTGAAATCTCATGATCTATTAAATTGTACCTTATGCCAGGAATTTTCAATATTTTCTCAATAATCATATAATCATTTCATAAAATTTCTCAAGTCTCTCAAAGAACATGGTATCCCAATTCAAATTGCAAAATCCATATCTTTCTATTTATACCCATACTCTAAACGCTCATGATTTAATCAAAAATATACACTAGGGATTTTCAATTTCTCTATATTCATAGTCATTGCTTAACATTTTTCATGTTTCTTAAAACACATGGTAACAATAACTAATCACAATTTTCCCAAATCGTAATGGTAAGTAACATGTGTATTTTTTGTTGTGCAATAATTCAAACGCACAAACAAAAAGCAAGAAAAAAAAAAAAAAAATCAATCACACAAACGAGAAATGACACAAAGATTTACATGATTCAGCAAGATTGCTTATGTCCATAACTCGTACCAATTATACTATATTAGAAAAACAGAAAGAGCAAGGGTCACTGCAGCTGCTACAAAACTCAGCATTATATAATGGTAGGGTTTATATCGATAATTATCCTCAGTACTTAAAAATAAAATAAAAAATTATCACATGTTCATACCTCAACATAGCCAATTGCATAATACCAAGATAATATCCTTAAAACCCCTTTGATTCAACATGTGATTTTAAACAAAAACAAAAATGTTTGAGACCTCTAAATGAGAAGCTCTAGAGAGAGCTCTAGAGGTAGGCCCCACCTTTTGATTTGATGTTTTGATTTGTGATGTTGCATTTTTTTTTTTTTTTTTATGTATGTATTGCTACATCACTAGAGTTGGCATTAGAACTCTAACTCTAGTGCTCTCTACCGTCATTCCAAACAAAACTATGGCACTCAAAACCAAGTTTCATACGCTGAATTACCTATACACGACCCCAAATCAACATGTAAAAGAAGCTAGATAAAAGCCCCTACCTCTTAAAGGAAGAGCATAAAACCTAAAAATGAAGGTCGGCGAAACTCAAGCTAGCTCGGATGGATATCATGTCAGTCTCACATCCTTAAGCCAATCTCAAACAATAAATTGAATAAGAACAAATTTTACAGTTGAGTGTTGTTTTGCAGTCATTGATTGGTTTACAAAGCTTCCCAAACACCCCCATAGTGAAAGTCCGCAATCAATTTTCTTCTATCCTTTCGGTAAGGACGACTTACAAGAATTGAGATGGATTGCCTTGACCAAAAACAGATCCAATTTGGATTGTACTTGAAAAATTCAAGATCCATATAGTCTGCTGCAACCTCTGGTGTGAAAATTAAGGTCTTGGTAAAGAGAAACTACAAGCATGATACTAAAGTCTCATTTGTCAACTATATATTTTAGTCAAAAAGTTATTATAAGTTGTCACATTACTCTCTTTATTTTTCTACATATATTTTCATAAAAAGTCAAAAGTTACTAAGATGACATGTTCCTAAACGAGGACCTGAGATGCTAAACTTATTTTTTTGGGTAAATCATACTAATTATGTCTGAGATTTTGAGAAAATACAATAAGCTCACAGTTTTTACACAATTGCATTGGGCTTCTTAACGTTGTGTTTTGTTGGAAGATTTACGAAGAGATTTGGAAAGAGAAAGGAAAAAGGTAGGTAAAATGTGAATAAAATATACTTACATTTTATCTAATTTCACACACCTGTTTCCTTTTCTTTTTCAAATTCCTTTCCAAATCCCCTAACCAAACACAGTGTTAAGGTTTTAAATCATATAACATTTTTAGTCTCTATTTTCATATAATTTGTTAGTTATATAGATAAAAAAAAATGATGTTATCTCTACACTAAAATGTATATTTTTCCTTATTCTTCTTAAGTTTTCAGACCATCAAATTTGATCTATTAGAAAGATCGGTGTAATTGTGCAAAAATTGTGGCACTTGTATTTTTATAAACCTCAAGCGAAGTGGGTGTGATTTACCCTCATTTTTTTGATCTGGACTTGATACATCGGAGAGGTCTGGGTGTGCTAATCAATAGAAAAGCTTATGAAGATCAAACTTTGTTCTATGGATTCTTTGTGTATAAAAAATCTTGATTATAATTACGGCTTGTAACTTTTTTGGTTATCCCAAAATGGATAATGTGTTTGGTTGCAAGTAAAGAAACACTTCAAAAATTTAATAAATTTGCTTCTTTTTAAATATATAAATTGTTCATTGTTGGACAATCTTTATTGTATTTGTAAAATTAATTCTGTTGTACACTTAATAACAAACAGAATATATAAGAAATAAAAGAAAAAGGAGAGAATTTTTTGATTACAAAAATCAAACCAGGAAAATAAAATAAAATAAATAAAAACATATTTTTATTTTGTTATAAAACCAAAGTCAAAATCTGATTTAAATAAATAAATAAAACAAAAAATAAATAACCAACTTATTTGATTAATTTCTTGAATAATATTCTGATCAAGTCAAATGTTCGACACTGTGTCCTTAAGACAGATTTGTCCTCTCCACGGTGCTTTCAGAATGTGAACGTTTGTCTCCCAGGATGAAATGATCAACAGCAAACAATAGCAACACTACAAATTGTTTGCCCAACGAACACACTAAGTGTTTACACTCTTTCTCACAGAAAATATATGCAGCAAAATGCAGAGAATTTTAACAGAGGAGAAGTACGAAAATTAGAGTAGAGATCCAATTGAGGGACTAGTCTATTTATAGAGATGAAGTGGTGGCTTGGTGGCTGCTAGTTTTGAATTAAACAGGTACAATACCTGTTCAATTTAAATTAAACAGATACAAAATCTGTAGGCACTGTTTGGTTTTGAATCTCAAACAATTCAAAAACATGTTGTAGACGTCCCCGAACGCCCCGGGAGGGTTAAGGTCCCGTTCCGTTCGGTTTGGGTCACTACAGTTCAAGGACTCAAATGTCACGGTTCTTAATCTTGAACCAAAGAGTCCAAATCCGGCAAATCGTTTTGAGAAAACAGATTTTTTGAAAGAAGTGCCAAACATGGACTGCTTTGCCAGATACAGAGTCGCCACCTAAATATTTTTTAATGGGAAATTTAGGAAACCCTGACTCGGTGCCAAAGGCCACGTGTCCGTCATCACCAAAGTTGCCTCGGCTCGGGAACTTGGGTACGATTGGGGAAGGTCACTTCATGAGCACCCCCTCTCGCCCGGTCAAAGACCGACCTCTACTATCATGATATCTAATTTTGAAAACATTGTGTGTTCTTATTCCGGTTATTAGCCTAGGTTTACTATGTGATGCTCGCAGCAAACAAGTATAGACCGGGTCGTCTGAATTGGAACAAAACATTTCATGTTTGTTTGTGAAAATGGTTTGATGGTGCTACCCGCAGGTAGGCTAAGTCGTGGATTTGCCACCCTCAGGTGGGCTTATGAAAAACATGATTTTGCCACTATCTAGTGGGCTTAAAACAAACATTTGATGAATTGTTCCAATCCAAATAACCCAACCTTCACCCACAGGCACTCAAGCAGGTATATCACATAAGCAAATAGCCTCATGGCAAGCATGCTATCATGGCAACACTCACACGCATGCAAGGATGCTAAAGCATAAAACTCACCGAGTACTCCAAGCCAAAACAGAAACCGATTAGAAATCATGCATGATCCTAAATATACAGAAATGCCTAATGCAACACATGCAAAGATGCAACTATAGCAGGCTCGGCTATTCTAAACATGGCATATGAGATGCAACAGCTATCAAGTATTCAATTTGGAATTGAAATACAAATGCAGTTTGTATGATGCGCCGAGCCTGGTGCGTGCAAAACAGATGAATGATGCAAACATGCTGTCATACTGTATGCTAATTGAAATATGCCCTAATCTAACCATCATAAGCAGGTAAATAAAAGGGAGAAAGACGTGGGGTTGGAAGACATACATCACACTCACACACCCTTATTACAGTTATGCCATCGCGCAGAGGGTCCAAATAAATATACAGTCCCGAATGAAAGAATAATACAGTCCCGAATAATACAGTCCAAATATTATACAAATTCCTAATTAATTAACAAATTAAATAAGAAAAACAAAACTGGCATGCAAGCCAGGGACTGCCTCGATTCTGATGAATGATGTGTGTTTGGGCTGCCTTCGCTCGAAAATCCACTGGAATGCCCCAATTAGCCTCTGCTTGCACCTGTTCTTGAAATGCGTGCCAAGCTCTGAAAAGTTGCTGATTCTTCATTTTGCTGCAACAGAGAACAGGAAAGGGGCATAGCAATGTATTTCACTAATGTATGCATGCCTCGATCCTCGTGCCACCAATCACGCATCTCGATGCATGATGGCTGAGGAGCCGAATTGCACAATTTAATATAGAATGAATGCATATGAACATAACAACAAAACCTAACTCCATCATGGATAATCCGGAGTGTCGGTGACTGGGGAATTGAGACACGTTCCATCACTCGGGGTACGGAATGCACCTCGTTTCCCGTGCCCGGGCTAACTCCTATCCCGAACACGATGCAATATGCATGACATGCATGAATGCAACCAAGATACAATCCTAACATACACAATGTCATGGAATGGCATACGCGCTACACGAGGTAATACACAACCGAGCATACACAATGCTATGGATGAAATGGCATACGCAATGCAATAATGGGCTTACACCAACATGAGAGAGCCTCAGCCATACCCACATAGGAGGCCATCAGATGAAAATGAGACAACTCGATAAGCGTGCACGCGTGCACGCAAACCGAGGACCGACCCTACGGCACGGAATGCCACTCTAATGAGACATGGCAAGACATGGAATATGATAGGCAAACATGCAAATTTCAGAGGCGAAATGATATGCAAAACAGCCCCGAAACATGGCAAAATGATACCCGATGCATGGAATAAAACCCGAAATGCAAAACTAGGTACATGAAATGGCTTACAGGTATACAAAGCATGCATAATTGGAACATGAAGTATGAAGACAGATTCAAGGAAGCCCCAAAACAAGCATTTTTACAGTTCAAAGCATGGCCAAACAGTGAGCATAGATAGGGAAAAAATAGCATGCAAAAATGGCTCCGCAAGAGGGGTAATGAGACAAGTCACAGCTGCTGGTCTCAAACATAGGAGTCTCCTTCTACAATGTTGAAGAGGGGCCAAAAATATGATGCTTTGTAGTAGATGACAAGCCCCAAAAACAGATACAAGTATGACCAAAATGCTATGCAAGAAATGGGCCACAAGAGGGTCAAAGAAGGAACTGATACATGGGGGTCTCAAACAGGTAAGGGCCCTTCAACAATGTTGTAGAGGGGCCCAAAATATGGCTGTTTACAGTAGATGATCAAGCCCAAAACAGTATACAAACATGCTCAAAATGTCATGCAAGATATGGGGAAAAAGAGAGCCACAACATGAAGTATACAAAATATGTCTCAAACAGTAACAAACCCTCAATGAAACATGGAGAGGGGGTCAAAATAAGCCCCTTTTCAGTTCGGACCAAGGTCCAAAAACAGAGGCTCAAAAGCCTAATAAAACATGCAAAAATGGGGATCCAAGAAGGGTTCAATGGAAAGTCATGCATAGAGGTCCCAAACAGTGTTGAGCCCTTCTTCAATGTTGAAGAAGGGCTCAAAATAAGCCTACTCACAGTTTATATCATGCTCCAAAACAGATTACATATGGGCCAAAATTACTATGCAAAATAATGGCATACAAAGGGGTAAAGAAGGAAGTGCAACAAGGAGGTCCCAAACTGTGAGGGACCCTTAATGAAAGATGAAGAAGAGCTCAAAAAAATACTACTTTCAGTTTTGGTCGGAGCTCAAATGTATGAGCAAGAAGGGCTAAGAAATAGACCAAGAAAAGAGCAAAAAAGGGGGAAAACGAGACTCACCCTTGAAGACCAACCCTTTAGCAGCCTCTTGGTCCAAAATGCAGCACTTCTAGCCTCTGAGAAGGTCCTCCAAGTCGCTGGAATGGAGTGGTGGTGGTGGTGCTAGGTGGTGGTGAAGAAATGGTGGAAGAACAAAAGGGTTTTGAGGCTTGGAATGTAGAGAGAGAGAGAGAGAGAGATTCAAAGCAAGAGGCTCAAAAAAAAATTTCTAACCCTAAAACACAGACCTGGGGTGCTGTATATATAGGCAAAAGAGGCTGGAAAAGAGGGGGGAAAAAGAGGGGAAATATTTCAAGTTTCCCTCCAAAAATTTGGCCAAAGAGGGATATAAAGGCAAGTGGTAGCTGCTGGTCCCAAACGGCCGAAAGCCCTTCAACAAAGTTGAAGAGGGTCTCAAAGTAAGACACTTTGTAGTTTATGACCAAGTCCAACACAGCCCACAAGTACGCCTAAAATACCGTGCAAAAATAGGCCTAAAAAAAGGTAAAGAGGCAAGTGACAGATGGAGGTCTCAAACAAAGAAAGACCCTTAATCAAACATGAAAAGGGACTCAAAATATGACTATTTGTAGTTTGGGTCGGAGACCAACAATGCTTGCAAGTAAGGCTCGGGGGCCAAAACGCGCAGTCCGAGGCCCCGAAAACTGACTGTTAGGCGCCGGAAGTGGTGTTCGACCACGAAGTTGGTCTCTCGGACCACAGTGTCCCTCAAAAGGGAGGAAATAAGATATATGCCAAAAAACCGGAGCAATCGGAGATGGTTGGGCGGTCCCGAACCGAGGCACACGGCCTGACGGCTCCGAAAACCGGGAACCGGGCTCCGAAATGGGCAAAATGGCCTACGGCCACGAAATGTAGCCCACGGCCACTGAGAGATGGTCTACGGGACCTCTCCCTCCCCTCAGGAAAAGAAACAGAGAAAATCGAGTCTGATTCGCAAACCGAGGCAAGGCACAGAAGAGGGTTCGGAAGTCCGGAGGCAGGGCTCACGGCCGCGACTCTGAGACTTCTGAACGAGCACAATATGCAATATCACCGAGCGCTCAATCGGTGACGTCTGAGTCTTAAGGTCGGTCAAAAATGGGGTGTCTACAGTTGCCCCTCTTTGACAGAACTCGGAAGTCACAAGAATGACGGGAGTGAATGTCAAAGCCCGGAGACGACCCATTTTTGACAAGGCCAAAGACTTAGACAAAGCAGACAGGATAGACAAAGATGTGCCCGCAGGCAGGGGCAAAATGCAAATGATATGCAGGAAGATTTTGATAATTGGACTTATACGCTAAGCGAAGCCAGTTTGAAGATTGGACTTATACGCTACGCGAAGCCGGTTTGAAGATTGGACTTACACGATACGCGAAGCCGGTTTGAAAATTGGACTTATACGCTACGCGAAGCCGGTTTAAAGATTGGACTTATACGCTACGCGAAGCCGGTTTGAAAATTGGACTTACACGCTACGCGAAGCCGGATTAAAAATTGGACTTATACGCTACGCGAAGCCGGATTGAAAATTGGACTTATACGCTACGCGAAGCCGGATTGAAAATTGGGGATTTATGCAATGCACTGTAATGAAACAAATATGCGAAATAAATGCAACATTTTAAGCGAATGCTAGGCAAGCAAGTAAACTCGAGCCAAACTACATCTCGTGCAGAAAGGATGTAAGAAAAATATGCAATTCTCATTGCGTCTCACGCAGAGAAGGCTAAAATTGACTACCGAGAGTACCCAGAGTCTCACACACAACATCTCTCCGCGTATCACACACAGGAGGGGAAGAAGGTAAACCTCTCAGTGTATCACACGCAAGAGAGGAAAGGTAACTTTCTCAGCGTATCACACGCAAGAGAAGACAGGCAGACCTCTCAGCATCTCACATGCAAGAGAGGAAGAGATCATCTCTCAGCGTATCACACGCAAGAGAGGAAAAGATCATCTCTCAGCGTATCACACGCAAGAGAGGAAAAGGTAGATTTCTCAGCGTATCACACGCAAGAGAAGAAAAGGTAGATTTCTCAGCGTATCACACGCAAGAGAGAACCTCTCAGCATATCACATGCAAGAGAGGAAAGGTGAATTTCTCAGCGTATCACATGCAAGAGAAAACCTCTCAGCATATCACATGCAAGAGAGGAAAGGAAGCATCTCTCAGCGTATCACACGCAAGAGAGGAAAGGTGAATTTCTCAGCATATCACACGCAAGAGAAAACCTCTCAGCATATCACATGCAAGAGAGGAAAGGAAGCATCTCTCAGCGTATCACACGCAAGAGAGAAAAGGTGAATTTATCAGCGTATCACACGCAAGAGAAAACCTCTCAGCATATCACATGCAAGAGAGGAAAGGAAACATCTCTCAGCGTATCACACGTAAGAGAGGAAAGGTATGAATTTCTCAGCGTATCACACGCAAGAGAAGAAAGGAAGCATCTCTCAGCGTATCACACGCAAGAGAAGACAGGCAGACCTCTCAGCATATCACATGCAAGAGAGGAAGAGATCATCTCTCAGTGTATCACACGCAAGAGAGGAAAAGATCATCTCTCAGCGTATCACACGCAAGAGAGGAAAAGGTAGATTTCTCAGCGTATCACACGCAAGAGAAGAAAAGGTAGATTTCTCAGCGTATCACACGCAAGAGAAGAAAAGGTAGATTTCTCAGCGTATCACATGCAAGAGAGAACCTCTCAGCATATCACATGCAAGAGAGGAAAGGTGAATTTCTCAGCGTATCACACGCAAGAGAAAACCTCTCAGTATATCACATGCAAGAGAGGAAAGGAAGCATCTCTCAGCGTATCACACGCAAGAGAGGAAAGGTGAATTTCTCAGCGTATCACACGCAAGAGAAAACCTCTCAGCATATCACATGCAAGAGAGGAAATGAAGCATCTCTCAGCGTATCACACGCAAGAGAGGAAAGGTGAATTTCTCAGCGTATCACACGCAAGAGAAAACCTCTCAGCATATCACATGCAAGAGAGGAAAGGAAACATCTCTCAGCGTATCACACGTAAGAGAGGAAAGGTATGAATTTCTCAGCGTATCACACGCAAGAGAAGAAAGGAAGCATCTGTCAGCGTATCACACGCAAGAGAAAACCTCTCAGCATATCACATGCAAGAGAGGAAAGGTAAATTTCTCAGCATATCACACGCAAGAGAGAACCTCTCAGCATATCACATGCAAGAGAGGAAAGGTAAATTTCTCAGCGTATCACACGCAAGAGAAAACAGGAAGCATCTCTCAGCGTATCACACGCAAGAGATAAAAGGTGAATTTCTCAGCGTATCACACGCAAGAGAAAACCTCTCAGCATATCACATGCAAGAAAGGAAAGGAAGCATCTCTCAGCGTATCACACGTAAGAGAGGAAAGGCATGAATTTCTCAGCGTATCACACGCAAGAGAAGAAAGGAAGCATCTCTCAGCGTATCACACGCAAGAGAAAACCTCTCAGCATATCACACGCAAGAGAGGAAAGGTAAATTTCTCAGCGTATCACACGCAAGAGAGAACCTCTCAGCATATCACATGCAAGAGAGGAAAGGTAAATTTCTCAGCGTATCACACGCAAGAGAGGAAAAGTGAATTTCTCAGCGTATCACACATAAGAGAAAACCTCTCAGCATATCACATACAAGAGAGGAAAGGAAGCATCTCTCGGCGTATCACACGTAAAAGAGGAAATGTATGAATTTCTCAGCGTATCACACGCAAGAGAAGAAAGGAAGCATCTCTCAGCGTATCACACGCAAGAGAGGAAATGTATGAATGAATACCGGAACTCGTCCGAATGTGCGAAACCGAAGATGTCCTAACGCACCGCATGCGAGAGGAGAAAAGACGACAATTGCAAGTGAAAAGGTGCATAACAATGCAGGTGAAGTGTGCATAACAATGCAAGTAATGAGCATAACAATGCTAGACAGATGTGCATAACAATGCAACGAATGAGCATAACAATGCTAGTGAAGTGGGTGCATAACAATGCAATTTGAAACGTGCATCACAATGCAAGTGAAGAGGTGCATAAAAATGCTAGATAGATGTGCATAACAATGCAAGTAATGAGCATAATAATGCTAGACAGATGTGCATAACAATGCACCGAATGAGCATAGCGTGATTGATACACAAAGTGAGCAGAGTATGATAGATATACTAAAGGTGAACACAAAGTGTGATAGAAGCACTATGTGAACAAGTGTGATTGATACACTAAAGGTGTGTGATAGATACACAAAACTGAATATGTGCGTGATAGATACACAAAATGAAAATGTGTGTGATAGATACACAAAATGAATGAAGTGTGATTGATACACTAAGTGAATAAAGTGTGATTGATACACTAAATGAATGAGAGTGTGATTGATACACTAAGTGAATGATCTCAAACGGAACTTCTTTGAATGAACCGTACATACAATATCGTGCATGATTGAGAAAGAAACTTGACAGGTACAATGCATTACAGTGCATGATGCCTAAGGAAAGCAATAAATGGACAAAGCGGCGCTTTAGAAAGCACCTCATGAGGTGAGTGGCGGTGAACCGCTCTACTCTGACGGGGATCTCCCCTCGTGCTCTTCGAACACTTTGCCTTTAACTCGCAGTACAAAGGCTCTGAAATGCTGACAAGTAACAACATCTATATGTAGGAGCTATGGCTGCTGCTTGTCTTCCTGATCATATTCACAACTTTCCCTATTCTCCAACGGGGTGACAGACTAGGTTGGTTCAGTATCCAGAATTGAGGTGCATACACGCTATCTCAACCTATGGGGCTTCCATACAGATTTCAAGCCGAGGGCACGCCTCTGGGTATTTAAACCAGACTTTAGTCTCAGAAATCCCGAACCTTTGTGTTCTAGGCAACAGCCATTCGAACTCTAGTTTCCACCGTCGCAGTTGGTCTCCTAGGAACTCATTGCAAACACGGCCAAGATGTCCCTGGCATGAAACGGTACTCGAGGAGAGCACTTCTGATCGCCATTCTGGCTTGAGGCAGACTTGATCTTGAGCTTGAAGTAGAGGCACACTCATACTTCGGAGTATTGACAAGGCCTGACAAGGTGCATACAGGATGCGATCTCGGAGCTTACTGAAGTTGGAACAAACTCAGATGCCCGACATTTTCCTCTTTTGCTTTTGCTTTGCAGTCCGAAACCATTATAGCTTCAGATGGGTCCTGGTTTTACTGTTTTCACATGACCTGGGTTAAACCCCGCGGCTTTATGAAAGAACCAATCCTGATTTGCACAAATGTGGAGAACGGCACGGCACTCGAAGCACAAAACGATTTTATTTTTGAAATTGAGAGATGAGTTTTCGACCAGGTATTGAGCCTACGACTGAACACAACGCACTACAACTCAACAACAGAAAACAAAAGGTAAACAACCTAGACACATCGAGTAACACTCGAAACGACTCAAAACAAGAAACGAGATAAAACAAAAAGACACGACACTCAGACGTGCACAGGGAGCCTGTTTCACCGGGTAGTGTTTCCTACCCTTTCTCATTTGCGGTTCTCACATCACTCGGCCCTCAAGCTCTATTTTTCTGAAAAAGCCATTTTCTCACTTTTTCTCTCAACACACATCTCTCTATTCTTTAATCTCTCATTTTTCAATCCCTCCCCTGGGCGGTTGATGGATAAGCATGAAGTTGTGGGCTCTTGCCCCTGGTATTCTACCATATTCTCATTCTTGTTTACAACAGTGAGTTTCTCCCACAGAGGGGTTGTGCTACAACTGGGTGTATAGCAAATCTGCAGCTGACATCGGTTGACGATGCTCTGCTAGGGAGTTTGGACGTGATCAGATCCGTCTAGATGAGGGAGTGGAATATCTTGCCCCATTCCAGTTCGTGCTTCGCACTTGGCTTGATACCTCGTTGCTTGGAGGGTGAGAGAGCTTTCAGCCCTTTACTGACAGTTTCAGCTGTGCCCTTTCTGGCAGGTAGAGCGCCCTTCTTAGGCAAATGCATTGATAATGGGGAAAAGACAGAATACCTGACTCAACTGTGCCCCTAGTTCATCATTTTGACCATTTTTTATTTTTGCCTTCTACTAAAACAATTTTGACCAAAATGAGAGTTAGATTAACACACTTGTTCGATTTTTTATTTGAAATCATGCAAGTCAGGCTATGAGCACTGAAAATTTTCCCTTTTTTGGGTCCAAGAAGTGGTCCAGTTTTGGAAAAAATGAAATAATTTTCGAGAGAATTAGTCAACCTCAGTAAAAATTCTCAAAAACTATTTTTTGCAAAAGACCACTGCTCAACGAGCACGGAACCTATTCTTGAGATGCACAACCTCGGACCCATAGCAATGGAAAATTGCCCCTTGTTTGAAGGACACTGCATGGCAACGGAAAGTTGCCCCTTGTTTGAACGGCACTGCGGCGCATTGAATGGCAACGGAAAGTTGCCCCTTGTTTGAACGGCACCGCAGCGCATTGCAATCAGTCCTCGGAGCGATGATTACAACCAAACTCTCGACTACAGAGAAGGCAAAGATGGTCAAAACCATTACATGGACACCATTGATTTGGAAGTGTTTGTGGCTGGACTTCAGAATGAAGTTGCCTACGTATCCCAAAGATGGGAATCAAGCCTTACGTAGTTCGGGGTTAAGGTACACTCGGGTATTTAACCTCTCCTTTTTAGGCTCTAACTTTTGCCAAGGCGCCCGTCGCGGGTTTTCGACCTTGCGAGCTTTGTTCTTCTTTCTTTTTCATTTCTTTTCTTCTCTTTTTTTCTTTTTTTTTTTTCTCTTTTCTTCTTTTTTTTTTCTTTTTTCTCTTTTCTTCTTTTCTTCTTTTTTTCTTTTTGCTTTTTGTATATATCTTTTCTTGCTCTAACTTTTGCCTGGGTCGCCCTTTCCGGGTTTTCGGCCCAGCGAGCCTCTCAAAGGGTAAAAGTGTAACAGGTCCATGCCAAATGGTTTTGAGATCATGAAGTCATCTGAATCCAGGAAAATGACTGCTGTATTGATTCGCAGAAGGATCCATCTTCGGCTCTTCGAGCACATCGGACATTTTTGCCCCTAGTTCGAGGGGTGCTTCTGTTCTAGCTTTGCAAGCTTCTTCTGATGAGGTCTGATCTTCTTGATCTGACTTTGGTGCCTCTTGTTCGAGGGCTGTTTCAAATCTGGCCACACAGGCCTCATATCGCGGTTGACCGTTGAACACTCTGAATTCAAGTTCAAGGTTTGAAAGCAAAGGGGTTGAGTCTCGAGGCTAAGATCGATCCTAGGCTGCACAATCTCAAGAGCGATTCCACACAGGTCTTCGCAGGACTGCGCAAAACATTTTGTTTTTGAAAATTTTTAAGAAAGCGACAAATCGCTCGCGCTGAAGATAGTGTGAAACCAGTCTGGATCAAGCCAGGGTCCTTCTCAGTACTCACGCTGACAAGCATGATTTCATTCATTAAGGGCTTAGCACACCTCTCTTTCTCTCAATTGATCAAAGTTTTACAAATCCCGAGGAATTCCTTCCTCTTCGTTTTCACCGCAGTGTTCAAAAAGTTTTGAAAAACTTAGGTCATTACAATGACTTCAAGGCACAGAAGAGCAGGCGAAAAGCACTGCCGGTTCATTCCAAAATTTTCTGGCACAACTAGCACACGGTAGAAGCAAACCCGAGAGCGTGAAAATCACTGCTGTTTCATTCAAAATCTGTTGGCATAACTGGCTCCCTGGCAGAAACAGACTCAAAACAAAAACAAAAAGACAAACGCAAAACAAAATGGTGACGCCCGAGGTAACAACCCCGGAATCACCCGACTCCTATACAACAGGACTGACTCGATACAACAAGACTGACTCAACAGGTTTTACTTGATACAATGAGACGGACTCAACAGGACTGACTCGATACAACAAGACAGACTCAACAGGTTTGACTCGATACAACGAGACAGACTCAACAGGTTCGACTCGATACAACGAGACAGACATCAACAGGTTTGACTCGATACGACGAGACAGACTCAACAGGTTTGACTCGATACAATGAGACAGACATCAATACCCAAGTCAGAAAGTAAAAAAAACCAGCATTCACAAATGCTCAAAACAGTGCGTGCCATACGTCACATTTGGAGTAAACTGAGTGCCGCCTGCAGGTGGTTCAACCCCTGATCACACAACGACACAAGTCCAGAGTACCCGGGGGATATTAGACCCTTCTGAAGCTATGGTTCCAAGACTACTTAGCAAAAGAGAAAACAGACAGCATCTCAGCTCAACTTCACCAGAACAGATGCAAGCATAGTTGAATGAGTGTGCCCTCTACTGAATTCTGTCCAAAATTCTGCTTGTAAACTGATACCCTCAGGTAAAACTGATTCCCCAAAACACTAACACTGATGCCCCGCAGGCCTGATGCCCAAACTCATAAACTGATACATGCATTCCCTGTAGAGACGCACTCTAACAAGCACATAACAGGTAAGCGAGAGCCAAAACACCCCTATGTTGGGGTAGGGTTTCCCTGTCCAATTTTGTCAGGAGCTAGGGTTTCACTACGCACGCAGCGGTTTCAAACAACCTATAAACGGGTAAGCAACCTGTCCTAGTTTGGAATGGTCACTATGGATCCGAATATGCACTAGGTCGAATGGTCAAAAAGGGTGCCCCGGTAAAACCGGGGTTTGTGTTCCCATACTGGCAGAGCCCGTAACCAGTCAGCCTTATGGACATGCCCTTGACAAGACAAGCCTCCGGCAAACCGCTCAGGAATAGCAGATGGCAAACACGGTGTCCTAGGCGCACCAATGCAAATGCAATGCAAAGAAACACACAAGTGTAGTCAAAACAAGATATCATAAGTTCGAGTCAAGTTCTCCAAATCTCCAGCGGAGTCGCCAGAAACTGTAGATGTCCCCGAACAGCCCCGGGAGGGTTAAGGTCCCGTTCCGTTCGCTTTGGCGTCACTACAGTTCAAGGACCTCAAATGTCACGGTTCTTAATCTTGAACCAAAAGAGTCCAAATCCGGCAAATCGTTTTGAGGAAAACAGATTTTTTGAAAGAAGTGTCAAACAGGGACTGCTTTGCCAGATACAGAGTCGCCACCTAAATATTTTTTAATGGGAAATTTAGGAAACCCTGACTCGGTGCCAAAGGCCACGTGTCCGTCATCACCAAAGTTGCCTCGGCTCGGGAACTTGGGTACGATTGGGGAAGGTCACTTCGTGAGCACCCCCTCTCGCCCCGGTCAATAGACCGGCCTCTACTAACCATGATATCTGATTTTGAAAACACTGTGTGTTCTTATTCCGGTTATTAGCCTAGGTTTACTATGTGATGCTCGCAGCAAACAAGTATAGACCGGGTCGTCTGAATTGGAACAAAACATTTCATGTTTGTTTGTGAAAATGGTTTGATGGTGCTACCCGCAGGTAGGGCTAAGTCGTGGATTTGCCCACCCCTCAGGTGGGCTTATGAAAAACATGATTTTGCCACTATCTAGTGGGCTTAAAACAAACATTTGAATGAATTGTTCCAATCCAAATAACCCAACCCTTCACCCACAGGCACTCAAGCAGGTATATCACATAAGCAAATAGCCTCATGGCAAGCATGCTATCATGGCAACACTCACATGCATGCAAGGATGCTAAAGCATAAAACTCACCGAGTACTCCAAGCCAAAACAGAAACCGATTAGAAATCATGCATGATCCTAAATATACAGAAATGCCTAATGCAACACATGCAAAGATGCAACTATAGCAGGCTCGGCTATTCTAAACATGGCATATGAGATGCAACAGCTATCAAGTATTCAATTTGGAATTGAAATACAAATGCAGTTTGTATGATGCGCCGAGCCTGGTGCGTGCAAAACAGATGAATGATGCAAACATGCTGTCATACTGTATGCTAATTGAAATATGCCCTAATCTAACCATCATAAGCAGGTAAATAAAAGGGAGAAAGACGTGGGGTTGGAAGACATACATCACACTCACACACCCTTATTACAGTTATGCCATCGCGCAGAGGGTCCAAATAAATATACAGTCCCGAATGAAAGAATAATACAGTCCCGAATAATACAGTCCAAATATTATACAAATTCCTAATTAATTAACAAATTAAATAAGAAAAACAAAACTGGCATGCAAGCCAGGGACTGCCTCGATTCTGATGAATGATGTGTGTTTGGGCTGCCTTCGCGCGGAAATCCACTGGAATGCCCCAATTAGCCTCTGCTTGCACCTGTTCTTGAAATGCGTGCCAAGCTCTGAAAAGTTGCTGATTCTTCATTTTGCTGCAACAGAGAACAGGAAAGGGGCATAGCAATGTATTTCACTAATGTATGCATGCCTTGATCCTCGTCCCACCAATCACGCATCTCGATGCATGATGGCCGAGGAGCCGAATTGCACAATTTAATATAGAATGAATGCATATGAACATAACAACAAAACCTAACTCCATCATGGATAATCCGGAGTGTCGGTGACTGGGGAATTGAGACACGTTCCATCACTCGGGGTACGGAACGCACCTCGTTTCCCGTGCCTGGGCTAACTCCTATCCCGAACACGATGCAATATGCATGACATGCATGAATGCAACTAAGATACAATCCTAACATACACAATGTCATGGAATGGCATACGCGCTACACGAGGTAATACACAACCGAGCATACACAATGCTATGGATGAAATGGCATACGCAATGCAATAATGGGCTTACACCAACATGAGAGAGTCTCAGCCATACCCACATAGGAGGTCATCAGATGAAAATGAGACAACTCGATAAGCGTGCACGCGTGCACGCAAACCGAGGACCGACCCTACGGCACGGAATGCCACTCTAATGAGACATGGCAAGACATGGAATATGATATGCAAACATGCAAATTTCAGAGGTGAAATGATATGCAAAACAGCCCCAAAACATGGCGAAATGATACCCGATGCATGGAATAAGACCCGAAATGCAAAACTAGGTACATGAAATGGCTTACAGGTATACAAAGCATGCATAATTGGAACATCAAGTATGAAGACAGATTCAAGGCAGCCCCAAAACAAGCATTTTTACAGTTCAAAGCATGGCCAAACAGTGAGCATAGATAGGGCAAAAATAGCATGCAAAAATGGCTCCGCAAGAGGGGTAATGAGACAAGTCACAGCTGTTGGTCTCAAACACAGGAGGCCCCTTCTACAATGTTGAAGAGGGGCCAAAAATATGATGCTTTTCAGTAGATGACAAGCCCCAAAAACAGATACAAGTATGACCAAAATGCTATGCAAGAAATGGGCCACAAGAGGGTCAAAGAAGGAACTGATACATGGGGGTCTCAAACAGGTAAGGGCCCTTCAACAATATTGTATAGGGGCCCAAAATATGGCTGTTTACAGTAGATGATCAAGCCCAAAAAAGTATACAAACATGCTCAAAATGTCATGCAAGATATGGGGAAAAAGAGAGCCACAACATGAAGTATACAAAATATGTCTCAAACAGCAACAAACCCTCAATGAAACATGGAGAGGGGGTCAAAATAAGCCCCTTTTCAGTTTGGACCAAGGTCCAAAAACAGAGGCTCAAAAGCCTAATAAAACATGCAAAAATGGGGGACCCAAGAGGGGTTCAATGGCAAGTCATGCATGGAGGTCCCAAACAGTGTTGAGCCCTTCTTCAATGTTGAAGAAGGGCTCAAAATAAGCCTACTCACAGTTTATATCATGCTCCAAAACAGATTACATATGGGCCAAAATTACTATGCAAAATAATGTCATACAAAGGGGTAAAGAAGGAAGTGCAACAAGGAGGTCCCAAACTGTGAGGGACCCTTAATGAAAGATGAAGAAAAGCTCAAAAAAACACTACTTTCAGTTTTGGTCGGAGCTCAAATGTATGAGCAAGAAGGGCTAAGAAATAGACCAAGAAAAGAGCAAAAAAGGGAAAAACGAGACTCACTCTTGAAGACCAACCCTTTAGCAGCCTCTTGGTCCAAAATGCAGCACTTCTAGCCTCTGAGAAGGTCCTCCAAGCCGTTGGAATGGAGTGGTGGTGGTGGTGCTAGGTGGTAGTGAAGAAATGGTGGAAGAACAAAAGGGTTTTGAGGCTTGGAATGTAGAGAGAGAGAGATTCAAAGCAAGAGGCTCAAAAAAAATTTTCTAACCCTAAAACACAGACCTGGGGTTCTGTATATATAGGCAAAAGAGGCTGGAAAAGAGGGGGAAAAAAAGGGGGGGAAATATTTCAAGTTTCCCTCCAAAAATTTGGCCAAAGAGGGATATAAAGGCAAGTGGTAGCTGCTGGTCCCAAACAGACGAAAGCCCTTCAACAAAGTTGAAGAGGGCCTCAAAATAAGACACTTTGTAGTTTATGACCAAGTCCAACACAGCCCACAAGTACGCCTAAAATACCGTGCAAAAATAGGCCTAAAAAGAGGTAAAGAGGCAAGTGACAGATGGAGGTATCAAACAAAGAAAGACCCTTAATCAAACATGAAAAGGGACTCAAAATATGACTATTTGTAGTTTGGGTCGGAGCCCAACAATGCTTGCAAGTAAGGCTCGGGGGCCAAAACGCGCAGTCCGAGGCCCCGAAAATTGACTGTTAGGCGCCGGAAGTGGTGTTCGACCACGAAGTTGGTCTCTCGGACCACAGTGTCCCTCAAAAGGGAGGAAATAAGATATATGCCAAAAAACCGGAGTAATCGGAGATGGTTGGGCGGTCCCGAACCGAGGCACACGGCCTGACGGCTCCAAAAATTGGGAACCGGGCTCCGAAATGGGCAAAATGGCCTACGGCCATGAAATGTAGCCCACAGCCACTAAGAGATGGTCTACGGGACCTCTCCCTCCCCTCAAGAAAAGAAACAAAGAAAATCGAGTCTGGTTCGCAAACCGAGGCAAGGCACAGAAGAGGGTTCGGAAGTCCGGAGGCAGGGCTCACGGCCGCGACTCTGAGACTTCTGAACGAGCACAATATGCAACATCACCGAGCGCTCAATCGGTGACGTCTGAGTCTTAAGGTCGGTAAAAAATGGGGTGTCTACACCTGTTTTGGTTGGATTTGAAATATGAACAGATTCGGTTTAGACAGATCCGAAACTGTACAATATTTCTGAAGAGGTGCAATAATTTTGAATTCAAAATTTTGAAATTAATCTGGACAGAAATTTGGAATGAATTCTCGGACAAATTTATTTTAAAAAATAAAATTTAAATTCAAAAGTTTTTGGCCCAAAAGGATTAGTATTAGTATTGGGCCGAACAAGCCCAACCCAACCTCACACCCACGCCCAAGCCCAGCCCGCCCGACTGACCGGACGGATGGCGCGCGCTTGTGTGGTGATTTTTGGGTCTAACCCATAACCTTCCTCTCTACAAAACTTGGGTACCCCTTGGGGCACACCCCAAGTTCCAATCCCATGCCTTATAAACCCAGTTAAAACTCCCACCAAATCAATGTTGGACAAGCCATTTTTCAAGCCTTTAAGGATTTTTCACCAAAACTCCATTTCCATGGAGCACACTTTGGCTTCAATTTCTCATTCACTCGGCAATGGTTTTGAGCAACCAAATATACCACGTGAATCACAACGCGGCATAGAACACGTTACCACTTAGACCTGCGAAAATCGACGCACGGGTCCCACTTAAATATTAGACCAAAGTTTAATAAAAATTCTGTTTTTACTCCAGAATTTTCAAAACATTTCTAACAATCCCCCACATGAATGGAAATTGATGACAACAAAAATGCAACAATATGCAGACTTTGTCGAAAGAGTATAAGTCGAAAATATCTTGCATCGGGATAGGTAGCTTTCAGCCTTGAACCTTCCCTAGTGATAACTTATCGGACTTACTAGCTAACCAATGGACGTGATGCCTTGAATTGTTCAGCCGTTTGTGAAGCCAAGACAATAGATTTTACACAAAATATCTTCTAACACATCGTGGTTCTCACTGTTGTGTTCATTTTGGCCTTGAACGCTCCTGGTTTTCATGAGTGCTTCTAAAGAATGTAGCATCTTCATTCTCATAGAACCGACCCCAATTCGACACTCATATAAGTGATTCGACACTCATATAGGTGATTCTTATTGTGAGTATCTCCTTATACTCGTCTTGATTTTATGCCTTAATCAAGATATAAGTAATCATTAAAAGCAAAGCTTATCCTTTTACCCCTGCAAACAACACATGTTGCAGATATCACTCTCACCATAGAAATGGGTAAGGAATTTTAATCCCTTGGTGATTTCTGGCGAGTCACACATAACTTAGTTGTCCCTTTGAACTTAGTTCTTGGGATCTCCAGTCATATAAGTAGGGTTACCATTATGATGACTCTTATGTAATAGGTTTTAATTCCATCCCCTTCGATAAACTATACACATGCTCTTTTGTCAAACCTTTTGTTAATGAATCCGCAATATTCTCTTTAGATTTTATATAATCTATTGAGATTATTCCATTTGAGAGCAATTGCCTTACGGTATTATGTCGACGACGAATGTGTCGAGACTTACCATTATACATGTGATTCTGTGTCCTGCCTATTGCAGATTGACTATCACAAGGCACAGGTTTTGGCCACATTGGAATGTCTTCTAAGAAGTGACGAAGCCATTCTGCTTCTGCTTCTTCTCCTACTTTGTCTAAAGCAATGAACTCCGATTCCATTGTGGATCGCGCAATGCATGTTTGTTTCGTGGGTTTCAAAGAAACAACAGCGCCTCCCAAAGTAAAGACATATCCACTAGTGGATTTTGAATCTTTAGTATCCGATATCTAATTTGCATCACAATAACCTTCGAGTACTGCTGGATATCGAGTAAAGTTCAAACCATGATCACGGGTAAATCTTAGATATCTAAGAACCCGAATGATCGCCTTTCAATGGTTTTCTCCGGGGTTACTAGTGTACCTACTCAATTTACTGACTACATAAGCTATGTTAGGACGAGTACAATTCATTAGGTACATTAGGCTTCCAATGATTTGGGAGCATTTTAACTGAGACACCGCATCACCTTTATTTTTCGATAAATAATGACTAATGTCTACAGGTGTTCTAACTAAATTCATATCATCCTTGATAAATTTACCAAGAATTTTCTCAATATAATGTGATTGAGATAATGCATATCCGTCAGATGTTTGACTAATTTTCATTCCTAATATAACATCTGCGACCCCCATATCTTTCATATCAAATCTTTTGTTAAGCATTTGCTTAGTTGATTTGATCATGTTTTGACTACTTCCAATGATAAACATGTCATCCACATAAAGACAAACTATGACATAACCTTGGTCAGTATTTTTAACATAAACGCATTTGTCACATTCGTTTATCTTAAACCCATTAGTAAGCATTGCATGATCAAATTTTTCATGCCATTGCTTAGATGCTTGTTTTAATCCATAAAGAGATTTTACAAGCCGACAAACTTTCTTTTCTTGCCCTGGTACTACAAACCCTTCGAGTTACTCCATATAGATCTCTTCATTTAGATCACTGTTTAAGAAAGCTGTCTTAACATCCATTTGATGTATTTCTAAATTGAACAACGCTGCTATAGCAATAAGCACGCGAATGGACGTTATTCTTGTCACAGGGGAATATGTGTCAAAGTAGTCCAGACCTTCATTTTGTCTGTAACCTTTAACTACAAGTCTTGCTTTATACTTGTCAATTGAACCATCTGCTTTCATTTTCCTCTTGAATCTCCATTTATATCCAAGAGGTTTAGAACCTGGTGGAAGATCCACCAATTCCCAAGTATGATTTTGCATAATGGATTCAATTTCATTATTAATAGCCTCTTTCCACAAAGGTGCTTCAGGACCTGTCATTGCTGCCTTAAAGCTTTGAGGTTCATTTTCTAACAGGTATGTTAGAAAATCTGGACCAAAGGATTTTGATGTTCTTGCTCTCTTACTTCGTCTTGGTTCATCATCAGTTAAATCCTGCTGATCAAGACCATTACTAGTCTCTTGTGTTTGATTGTCATTAGTCTATTGACTTTGTATACAATCATAAGTTTTTTTCTGTAAACTTAATTCTTGTCCTTTCTTGTAAGGAAAGACATGCTCAAAAAACACAGCATTCCTTGACTCTATAATAGTGTTTACATTTATATCAGGTATTTCTGATTTATAAGTCAGAAACTGATAATGCACTACTATTATGAGCATAACCAATAAACACACAATCTACTGTTTTTGGTCCAATCTTAGTCTTTTTAGGAACAAGAACTTCAACTTTTGCCAAACACCCCCACATTTTTAAATATTTGTAGGAAGGTGGTCGACCTTTCCACAATTCATAAGGAGTGCCGTTGGTTTTCTTGTGGGGTATTCTGTTAAGAACATAATTAGCAGACAAAATTACTTCCCCCGACAAGTTCTGTGGTAAGCCTGAACTTAGTAACATGGCATTCATCATTTCTTTTAGGGTTCTATTCTTCCTTTCAGCAATTCTATATTGCTGAGGAGAATAGGGTGCTGTAGTTTGGTGAATAATGCCATGTTGTGCACAAAATTCATTTAATGGTGCATCATATTCACCACCCCTATCACTTCTAACCATTTTAATAGTTTTACCAAGTTAATTTTCCACTTCTATTTTGTAGAGTTTAAACATTTCTAAGGCTTCATCTTTACTTCTAAGTAAATAAACATAACAATATCTTGTGCAATCATCGATAAATATTATGAAATACTTTTTGGTTCCTCTAGTTTGAACAAATTTAAGATCACATACATCTGTATGAATTAATTCTAGAGGTTCGGTTTTCCTTTCAACCGATTTAAATGGAGCCTTAGTTAGTTTCGCTTCTACACAAATTTCACATTTATGATTAGGATCAATTTCAAATTTTGATATATAATCAAAACCAATTAATCTACGCAAAACATCAAAATTTACATGTCCTACTCTACCATGCCATAAATTCTACTCAAGAATATAAGCAAAAGATGTGTTAATCTTATTAATAGCAACTTTTGGTACAACTGTCATTACATTCAATTTAAAGAGACTATCACTCATGTATCTCTTACCAACATACATACCACTATTTGTTAATACAAATTTATCAGACTCAAATACAAGCCTAAAACCATTTTTACTTAACAAAGAGCCAGAAACCAAATTCTTCCGGATGTCAGGTACATGCAGTACGTTGTTAAGGGTCAGTTCCTTCCCTAATGTCATCTTCAAGATCACCTTTCCTTGTCCAACCAAAGTAGAAGTAGAAGAATTTTTCATGAAAAGTTGTTCACCATTTGCAGCCTCATTGTAGGTAGCGAACATCTTCTTGTCCACACATATGTGACGAGTTGCTCCAGTGTCAACCCACCACTCCTTGGGATTTCCAACCAAATTAGCCTCAGACACCACAGCAGAGAGGTTGATGTCATTCACCCCGTCATAGATGTAATCTAGTTCAGTTACATTGGCCTGATTGGTAGTCTTCTTGCTTGTACTTCCGCGATCCTTCTTAGGGCGGCAGCAATCAGAAGCTCGATGTTCAGTCTTGCCACAGTTATAGCATTTTCCTTTAAATTTCTTGTTGCCATTGTTGTCGCCTTGTTTAGGACCATCTCCAGTAAACTTCCTCTTTTTGTTATATGGTTTGTGAACTTGTTCAACTACATTAGCCTTGGACTCAATGGGATTTTTCACATTCCTCTTTTCAGCCCTTCAATTATCTTCCTCAATTCTTAATCTCACAATCAATTCATCCATGGTCATCTCATTGCGTTTATGTTTTAAATAATTTTTGAAATCTTTCCAAGCCGGTGGTAACTTTTCCAGTAGAGTAGCGACTTGTAAAGACTCGCTAAGATACATACTTTCTGAATGAATATCATACAAAATTATTTGAAAATTTTGAACTTGAGAAATTACCGTTTGGGAGTCTACCATAACAAAGTCCAAAAATTTACCGACAACAAATTTCTTCGTGCCGGCATCCTCTGTCTTGTATTTCTTCTCCAAAGAATCTCATAATTCTTTTGCTGACTTCAGAGGGCCGTAAACATTATACAGCATGTTGTCAAAGCCATTGAGGATGTAGTTTCTGCACAGGAAATCTGAATGTTTCCAAGCATCTACAACGGCAACAACTTGCCAATCACTTTTACCCTCTTTAAGTGCTGGAGCCTCTTCATGGAGAAACCGGGCCAAATTTAAAGTTGTAAGATAGAACAATATCTTCTGCTGCCATGTCTTAAACTCAGTACCGTTAAATTTTTTCAATTTTTCTCCATGATTTATTGGTACTTGAACGTGGTTCTGGATAGGGACCGGTGTTGGTGTAACAATTGGAGTACCACTTCCAGTTGCAGTTTCAGTTATAGTAGCCATAATATCTGATTACAAAAAATCAGAAAAAACAAACCACAAATTAATTTTCTAATTACTAAAACCAGAAAATAGATTATAACACAAAATAATTTTATTTTTCTTATTACTAAAACTAGAAAAATAAAATACCACAATAATTTCCTGTAACACCAAATAATATTTTACAATTGTTAATGACACCAGTATATTACTACTAGTTGTCAAAGAAAATAGACAGTATATTACTACTATCTGTCAAATAGTTTATAAATACTATTTGTATTTTCCAACCAGAATATCACTTTGTGAAAACACAGAAAATTAAATACAATAAAGATACAAAAAATAATCTGTCTTAAGATTATTGGACAATCTTTACTGTATTTGTAAAATTAATTATGCTGTGTACTTAACAACAAACAGAATATATAAGAAATAAAAGAAAAATGAGAGAATTATTTGATTACAAAAATCAAACCAGGAAAATAAAATAAAATAAATAAAAACATATTTTTATTTTGTTACAAAACCAAAATCAAAATCTGATTTAAATAAATAAATAAAACAGAAAATAAATAACCAACTTACTTGATTAATTTCTTGAATAATATTCTGATCAAGTCCAGTGTTCGGCACTGTATCCTTAAGACAGATTCGTCCTCTCCACGGTGCTTTCAGAATGTGGACATTTGTCTCCTAGGATGAAATGATCAACAGCAAACAATAGTAGCACTACAAATTGTTTGCCTAACGAACACAGTGTTCGACACTGTATCCTTAAGACAAATTCGTCCTCTCCACGGTGCTTTCAAAATGTGGACATCTGTCTCCCAGGATGAAATGATCAACAGCAAACAATAGCAGCACTACAAATTGTTTGCCCAACGAACACACTAAGTGTTTACACTCTTTCTCACAGAAAATATATACAACAAAATGCAGAGAATTTTAGCAGAGGAGAAGTACGAAAATTAGAGTAGAGATCCAATTGAGGGACTAGTCTATTTATAGAGATGAAGTGGTGGCTTGGTGGCTGTTAGTTTTGAATTAAACGGGTACAATACATGTTCAATTTAAATTAAACAGATACAAAATCTGTAGGCACTGTTTGATTTTGAATCTCAAACAATTCAAAAACCTGTTTTGGTTGGATTTGAAATATGAACAGATTCGGTTTAGACAGATCCGAAACTGTACAATATTTCTGAAGAGGTGCAATAATTTTGAATTCAAAATTTTGAAATTAATCTGGACAGAAATTTGGAATGAATTCTTGGACAAATTTATTTCAAAAAATAAAATTTAATTTCAAAAGTTTTTGGCCCAAAAGGATTAGTATTAGTATTGGGCCGAACAAGCCCAACCCAACCTCACACCCACGCCCAAGCCCAGCCCGCCCGACTGACCGGACGGATGGCGCGCGCGTGTGTGGTGATTTTTTGGTCTAACCCATAACCTTCCTCTCTACAAAACTTGGGTACCCCTTGGGGCACACCCCAAGTTCCAATCCCATGCCTTATAAACCCAGTTAAAACTCCCACCAAATCAATGTTGGACAAGCCATTTTTCAAGCCTTTAAGGATTTTTCACCAAAACTCCATTTCCATGGAGCACACTTTAGTTTCAATTTCTCATTCACTCGGTAATGGTTTTAAGCAACCAAATATACCACGTGAATCACAACACGGCATAGAATGCGTTACTACATAGACCCGCAAAAATCGACGCACGGGTTCCACCTAAATATTAGACCAAAGTTTAATAAAAATTCTATTTTTACCCAGAATTTTCAAAATATTTCTAACATTTTTTAGAACATGAAATTACATAATCTAAAATTTACTGATTCAAAATCTAATTAAACTAGATGCCAACACATACTTTGAATTTAAAATTTGAGGAAAATATCATTTTGCCCCATAAATTATTATGTGAAAATCAATTTGGCACCAAGACTTTGCATTATTTTAATTTGACCTTAAAACTTTTTTAAATTTGATCAATTTACTCACGTCGTCTCGTTCCATCTAAAATCAAACGGAAGTTGCTGATGTGGTACCGAATTTTATTTAGAATTTCATTTCACCCCCCAAATTATCAATTAGCCCCCCAAATATTTAAAAAAATAATAATTAAATAATATACTTTGCAAAAAAAAAAATTCCTTATTTAGAATTATCTCTTTAAGTCTCAAATTATCTTGAGTCGATCCTGATTGCTCTATGTGTGTATGCATGCGCAATTATAACTTGTTCATTTGCCAAATTAATTTCAACAGAATTGATCGATACTACTAATTTCAAAATTGAGTGAGTAAAAAAAAAAATTAATTTAATTATTATCTAAAAAATATTCAACAGGACTAATACTCAAATTTTTTATTTAAAATTATTTTTGTCATTTTTAAGATGAAAATTTATTTGGTTCCAATTTTTTGAATTTGATTTTATGAAAATTAAGTTTTTTTGTTTTTCATATTTTTTTGTTTTCAGTGAATTTTTTTAATATTTTAGGAAAATTTTTTTACTTTTTAGATACACCTAACGTAGATAGACCAAAAAAGTAAAATATTTGTAAAAAAAATTATTTTAAAAGATCAATAAATACATAAGAATACGAAAATGTACTGAACTTTTTTTTATATATTTTTGATATTTAGTGAATTTTTTAAAGATTTTTTCACAAATATTTTACTTTTTAATTATTTTTATATTAAGTGTATCTAAAAAATAAAAAATTTATTTAAAAAATTTTAAAAATTCAGTGAAAATAAAAAAAACTACAAAAAATTAAAAAAAAAAACTCAATTTTCAGAAAATTGGAACCAAGTGATTAATTAAATATTTAATTTTCTTTTTAATAATTGGGGGGCTATTTGATCTTTATAGTATAGTTTAAGGAATAAAATGAAGTTCTAAATGAAATTTGGTGATACGTCAATAAGTTTCATTTTATTGTTGATGAAAGCAGACGGCAGAGGGTAAATTGATTAAATTTAAAAAGTTTAGGGGTCAAATTAAAATAATACAAAGTCTGAGTGCCAAATTGATTTTCGCCTAATAATTTGAGAGACAAAATGATATTTTTTAAAAAAAAAATCACAATTTTGAATTAGGAAATTCGAAATGAAATAATCCAATTTGCAGAGTCAAACAGGTCCTTACTATTTTGTTTAATAGCTGATTAATGCATGTCCTGTGGATCATATTTCCTCTCTGCACAACTAATTGTTGACATCTCTCGGCCAATTTTGTTGTTCCAAACTACGTTGATGATTATAGATTAGGATCTGATGGACCTTTTACCACAGGATGATGCAGATATTTTCATTCCTCCGAGTTGGTGTCAGCACTTTAATCCAGTAAGTGCTATAAAAGCATCTAATTGCAGTTTAAATTTATTACTGTAATAGATACTTGAAATTGGCATTACTGTGTATGAAGAGATTTGTGTATAATATGTCATAATTATTACTTTTTGTAATCTTTATGATCTATGTTTGTGATTTTTGGTTATAATTTATTATGGTATTGGTTATGAGTCGGTCATAACTTGTCGTGATTATTTTTATTATGATCAAAAAGATCTTTAATTATATCTTATGTGGTGTTTGGTTGTTTTTTTGTTACAGAGGTGTTTGGTTGTTACTCATTGTGTTTTTTTAGTTATGATTGAAAATAATTTAATTACGTCATAACTTATATATGATATACATAATTTTGATATATATATATATTAGATTTGATCCTTATAAGGGATGACAACGGGTCAGTTTTTCAAATTTTATTCACGAATTCTTAATTTTAAGCTCAACTATTTTAAGGATACAATTTTAAACTTTACCTTAAACTTGACAATTTTGACCTATGTACCCCAATACCTTACTCTACCCTATGCCCTCTTAAACCCTTTTTGTTAAAATCAAACGAATAAATACAATTAGGTTGGATAAGATATTATAATAAAATCTAATGAATTATAATTGTAATGATAAGATCAAATAGAACAAAAACTCTCAATAAAAGAAACTCTTAAAGTAAGAGACAAAGTCTCAATAAATATGCCGAGAATAAGACACGCACATAAATGAAAAGATGCTAACTACTAATCTCCTAGTGAGCTGTCTAATAAATTCTGCCAATCGAATAAATATGATCTCTTGCTAAGAGTGTGTATTTTGGAAAGAAAAATTACACAGACATTGTGTCAATAAACATTATTTTAATAAATAAAAAATATTATAAAATTAATAACTAATATTATAAATTTTTTAACCAATATGTAATAATTTTTAAAAAACTGAACAATAATTTCTCCATTTTAGAATGGCGATGTATGTACGTGTATAGATTTGTAATATCTAATAGAAGCTTCCCATTTAGGATGTGTTTGATTCGCCGGATTAGGGGGAGACAATCCACTATTTGGATTGTAATCCATTGATAGCTCCTTATTTGTTTTTTTTTTTTTTTAAGTCCGCCGGACATGGAGTCCGGCCGGACCTCTTATCCCCCATATGGGAGACTATTGTATCCTAAGGGGGTGTGGGACAATTTTTTGGGGACTATCCACTGTTTCGATTAGATGGTAAAATGACTATTTTGACCATTTACTATTTAATTATGTATTATATTTAATAAAATTCAATAAAATTTAAATGTCTCAATTTAAAAATAAAATAATTTTATTTAACTTTTTATTGATGTTTTATTTATTTAATTGTTTTAAATAATTTTTTATAGATATTTTATTGATGTTTTATTTTAAAATTTTGTTTGTATTTTATTTAATTTCATTATTTAAATTTAATAGATGTTTTATTTAATTTCATTGTTTAATTATTATTATTTTTAAAAACAAATTTATTTAAAATTTTAATTAAAAAAATAACATATATTTTTATTGATATTTTATTTATTTAATTTTAAAAAAATAAATTTATTTAATTGTGTAAAAAATAAAATAAAATAAAATTTTATTTAATCTAGCTAAAATAATTAAAATATTAAAGATATGTTTAATGTTGCTATTACTTAGTAAACAATTAAAAATGGTAAAATAGTCTTTTGTTCATTTATCCTATCCAGTCCGTCTAACCAAACGTTGAATTTACTAAAATAGTCATTTCCAGACATCTAATCCCATGAAAAAACAAACACGTGATACATATCCAATCCAACCAAATAGTCCGGAGGATTCACAGTCCCAGGACTTAAGTCCGATGGATTCTAATCCCCTCTTATCCAGCCCGTCCAATCAAACACACCCTTAAGGTGCTTTTGATTCACCGGATTAGAGGGGCACTAAACACTATTTGGACTGTAATTCATTAAAAGTTTTTTATCTGGAGTTTTTTTTTTTTTTTAGTTCGCCGGACATGGAGTTCGGCCAGACTCCTTCTTTCCCATATGTGAGATTACACTGTCCTGGGGGTGTGGGATAATTTTCATGGGATAACAATGTGCTCGTTTGGGAAGATAGGATTGGGGCTTTTTTGGCTAAAATAGATTACAAAAAAACAAAATAAATTTTTTAGCCCAATAAGACAAAATATCACATCCAACCCATAATCATTACATTTTTTCTCTCACAAAAGTCAAAAAAGCCAAAAAGTTCATCCCAAACAAGGCTTTTTAGCCAAAAAGAAAAACCCACTTCCCAAACGAACCCAATCCCATGGGATTAGATGGTGAAATGACCATTTTGACCCTCCACTATTTAATTATGTATTATATTTAGTATAATTCAATAAAATTTAAATGTCTCAATTTAAAAATAAAATAATTTTATTTAACTTTTTATTGATGTTTTATTTATTTAATTTTTTTATAGATATTTTATTGATGTTTTATTTTAAAATTGGGTAAATTACAAGCACACCCCCTGTGGTTCTATAAATTACATTATGCCCCCTAAGATTTCTAATTTCATATCAAATAGGTCCTTTTATTAATAAATCATCAAGTTAATTAACAATTTTTAATAATGTTAAAATTTTATTTCAATTAATAATTCAGATAATTTTATTATTGTATAGGTAAACAGTTAGAAATTTTACTTTTTCAATTAATTATGTTAAATAAAAAATTCTGACAGGGAGGTATTTGTAATTTTCCAAACCGCAAAGGATAATTCATATTTTAAGTAAACCTCAAGGGGTGTAATTTACCTATTAAAATTTCGTTTATATTTTATTTAATTTCATTATTTAAATTTTAATTAAAAAAATAACATATATTTTTATTGATATGTTATTTATTTAATTTTTAAAAATAAATTTATTTAATTATTTAAAAAATAAAATAAAATAAATTTTTATTTAATCTAGCTAAAAATAATTAAAATATTAAAAATATGTTTAATATTACTATTACTTAGTAAATAATTGAAAAGGATAAAATAGTCTTTTGAACATTTATTCTTATCCAGTCTGTCCAACCAAACATTAAGGGGTTGTTTGGGGTGCCTTAAATAAGTGTATTTTTTGTCTTTTTGGACTAAAAAATTGAGGAAAAAAATATGGATGTTTGGGTTAACTTTTTGACTTTTTATGGAAAAATGTCTATTAAAAAATTGTATAAATTAGTGTGTAGGGAAAAATTAGGATTGAGAGTTGTGCAGCCGAAATTTTTAAATTGTGATGAATAATGATAACTTTTTAATTTTTTGAGTAATTTTTTGACTTTTTGACAACTTGCCAAACTTGGCCTAAATTTATTAAAAATTTCCAAACATCTAATCCCATGAGAAAATAAATACAGGATATACACCAAATCCAACCCAATAGTTCGAGGGATTCTGTTGGCATTTTGGCTTTCAAAGGGTATTTTTGTAAATGCGAGCGTACCAGCAAGGATCAATCAGTCCTTACAGAAATGTTAATTGCCAACCAATTATTAGACGATTGTGTTTTAGTTCTTTCAGCCTCAATGAAGAGGACTTTTACTGGTGGCTTGACTTAGGAAAAATTAAGCAAAATAACAGTTAAATGAAGAGAAATTGAAGTATTTCATTAGAATGAAAACTTACAATGATCCAAACTCAGCCTCGTAGAGATTTACAGCAACAATCTACTTGAAACTACTCCTATGAATGAAGTACAGTGCAGGAATTTAAAGTACAGGAATGTAAAGAGTAGGAAATGCAAAACTGGAAAAGAAAATATGTAAAGTAAGACTGGTTTGTATGATCTGAGTCTGGGTCCTTTTTCTGGGGTCTTCCCCGCTATTTATACTTCTCAAGGATGACCATCGAACTGCACTTCAAACCGTCAAACTGCTCCTCCATGATCGCTGATCATGCTGCCTTATAAGTAGTTCCACTACGCCATCACTTGTAGTTAGGCTTCCCTCCTATATTTGAATTTGAATCTGAGTAACCGTTGAAGTCACGTCACCTTGCACCTCTTTATTGATCCAATGCTACTCAGATCACGTGAGAACCAATACTAATTGCTACGTGTACGATCAGGATCGAAGACTTGAATAGTCTTCCTATATTACCCTTATTCTGCCACTTGTTGAATTATAACTGACTTATACCAAATATGTAGCCAACAGATTCATAATCTCAAAATTCAAATCTAATAAATTTTAATCCTTCTTTATCTAAACCGTCCAATCAAAAACACCGTAGAGTTGACTCCGTAACATGATCATTCAAGTCAATGTTTCTAGTGCCAGCCAAAGTGGGGTGAGAAATAAAAAAAATGGGGTAAATTATAAATAAATCTCTTACGGTTTACTTAATAAAATATAAATTATTTTTTTATAGTTTTGAAATTTACATTTTACTTTTTAAAATTTTTAATTTCATAACAAATAATCTATTTTATTATAAATCATTAAATTAATTAACAGTTTTTAATGATGTCAAAATTTTATTTCAATTAATAATTCAATTAATTTAAATAAAAAATTATGATAACGAGGTGTTTGTAATTTTTCAAATCATAGAAGAAAATCTATATTTTAAACAAATCTTAAAGGATGTATTTGTAATTTATCTAAAAAAATATAAACATTTTGTTGTATGGTTTTACATAAAGTTGTACAATTTATAGAGCTATTTATAATTTGAAAATTTGTGTCTGAGTGTTTTATATAATTTTTACGTATAATTTATGAGGTAGAAATAACTTAAATAAATTAAAAAAATATAAATACTAAAAAGCAAAAAGAGAGGTGTTCTTAATTTTTATTTTTTGATTACCGACTTTAAACTTGTTATCAATTATAATAATGAGGGTTGGTAGAGGACTTGACACTAGTTTAAGTGATTGTACCTTAAATTTTTTAGAGTGAGATTTGGGATTTCAAGATCAGGTAAAGTCTCAAATGTGCGGGTGTTTGAGATTGGGTAATTCTAGTAATTTTGTTTTTGGTTTTTTTTTTTCGGTTTTAGTGAATTTTTTAAAAAATTTAGAATTTTAGATTATGTTTGACTAGATGAACTAGAAAATCCAAAAAAAAATTAAAATTAAAATTAAAATTAAAAATTAAAAGAAAAAGTCTGATAAATACGCACAAAAAAGTTAGTTTTTTTTTATACCTTTTTTTCATTTTATTTTTTCAATTTTTTTCATTTTAGCTTTCTTGATTCTTCTATCCTAGACAGATCAAATAAATAAAAAAATAAAAATGGATACAAATTTATAAATAAATAATAATAAATAAATAAAAAGAAATAGTGTGATTTTTTTAGTTAGATGCCAAACGACTCCGAAAAAAAAGTGCTCACAAAGTTGGAGCTAGCTAGAGATTACCAATAATTAGGCATTGGGTTATGGGCAAATTTTGAGTTTATTGCCGTCTTACATTAATCTACTTGCACCATTTAAACAAAGGTAACGTTAAAGATATTAAATTTCTACTAAATAAATGACCAAATATTACACGTGAGTGTGGGGTTTATAATTTTGTGGACCCTATACCTATATGAGACATTTAGTCCTTTATTTGATAAAAAATTTGAGAGAAAAATGGTTTGTACCCCCACTAGGAGCGACCCCCAGTGGGAGCTGATTGGCCCATTTTTCTCCTTTTTTTTTTTTTTCTTCTTCTTCAGTGACCAACCCCCACGTGTGTGTGGGGGTGGTGGGGGTGAGAAAACAATGGGGGCCTTGTACGGGAAAGAAAAAAACATTCCCGTATAATCCTGGTGATCAAGATTGCGCTCCTCCGTACGTCGTCGCTTTACTCCCTGAAAGCACAAACGTGAGCTAGCCGGTGGGTGTGTGCCGGATACCTCTCCTATGCCTAAGTCAACAAAATAGACAAATAGACAAATAGACAAAAAGCTCTGTGAATTGGGAATCAAAGTTGTGTGTTACCTCTCCATAGATGATGAGATGAGTTTTTATAGGTTCCGTGTGGCACAATCCTAGTAAGACTCTTACTCCTCCATGTAGAGTCCTCCTAGGATTCACATTCCTGAAAGATAATGCTTATCCTTCAACACCCCCCTCACTGTTTAAACCAAGTGAGATGGTTTTACCATAGTCGGATTCCAATATGACCGAGGTAAGCAAGGCTATGCCAAGCTGCAGAATAGACCGAACTATACTTAATTCAGTTCTTCCTTTCGCTGTTTTCACCTCGATTCCTCCTGCACAAACCGTGCTAATCATAGTATTTGTTTAGACGGCTAACAATTGGCTACGTCTGACCGAGCTAGCCGCGCTATGCCACGACCGGGCTAACTCAGCGTAGTAATCTGGCGACTGAGCTATCCGCAGTGCTCTCCTAGACCGAGATAACAATAGGCTCTCTGGGACCGGCCTAACTTTAAGGCCTTTGGGACCAGACTAACATCAAGGCCTTCTGGGACCGGACTAACTTCAAGGCCTTTTTACTTAGCCCTTCGTATTGTGGCCCACAACGGTCCATTACCCAGCTCGGCCCAATATTTATATAAATTACCCTCTCAATTGTCCCTTAATTCCATCTACACAGCATGATAGGGATTACTTGTTACCAGCCGAGCTAAAAACTTTACCCTTACGACCGAGCTAAATTCTCTAGCCTTTCCAGCCGAGCTAGGTTTATACCGGGCTTTATCTGTCCGGTCAAAACGTCTCTTCAGTTGTTGTAACTAAACCGCTTCCCATTCCGTGTACATGTGGCAGATTCTGATTAGCCAGGCATAGTTGTCACGCCATCTTCGTATCTCGTGAAATTTGAATAGTCCCGCTCTTTTTGTCCGTCCTTCTACACAAAACAAACTTTTCATTTTGAATCTACCACTACACTATTCATTTTCTTCATTCTCTCTCTCTCTGTGCCTCTATTTCTTCAACCCCTGAGCTTGCTGAGTTCGTGTTCTTCGTTGTTTGTCGCTTCCATCTTCAATTTTTCTGCCTTAATCTGGTAAGTAACTCAACCTTTTAATGCCTTTTGGTTGATTTGGCACCTTTTTTGCAATACATTCCTTAGTATTCGCATGTTTTTTCAAAACACATTATGTTTGCTTCTATTTTCTGCTTAGCTTTGTGCTTTCTGAAAGAAAAAACTTAGTAATAGAACCACTTGGATTCACGAGGTAATCTGAGAAACACTAGTTTTGATCCAAAATCAAACACCAACCGAAATAAAAACTAGTTTGTTCTAGATGCAAGCCCAGCAAAACCGAACTGAAATGCGCTTTTCTCGTAGTCTACCATAGGTCAGTGTCTTTTGCTTCTCTTAGCCGAGCTACCAAACCGGACTAGGTTTTGCGAAGCACCACGCTTAGAAAAATTGTAACTACTTGACCGGGCTGGAACTTGGGGCTGAGCCAGCTTCCCTAGTCAAAAATCGGACTAAGAACGCTGCCCCAAAGGCTCAACCGGTGCTAAAGCCCTTTCTCCAACCGAAATAAAAACTCTGTAGTATCTTTCATAGCCGAGCTAGGACTTCATTTATCTTGCCTTTGTTTCTTTTAGCACGGTCCAACGGTCTGTATTTAACACCTTTATTTTTTTACTTTGCAGACTTTAGGTTGCCCAGGCACTCCCTTGAGCGCTCAACCGAGCTACACAGCACCTTTCTTTGACCGAGCTAACTCCAGTTTAACTTATTTATAACTTAAAACACAAATGGGAAAGTCTAGGTTTTTAGTTAATTCACCTGGTGCAATGGCTGAATTCCGAAAGGATTATAACATCCCCGACAATGTCCGTCTCACCTTAGCCGAGCTAGATGTCACACCTTGGGGAAACCCTAGTTTTGTTCCCTTTACCCTCATTTCCATCGTAGAAACCGGCCTAAGATTCCCTGTACAGCCTCTCCTCTGTGAATTCCTTAGGCAAACTAGGATATGTCCTACCCAGCTCTCCACAAATTCATACCGTATAATAAATGGCATAGCCGAGCTAAACCGCCGGGCTGGTATTAACCTCGGTTTAGCTGAACTTTTCCACCAATATTCCATAGGATCAAAAGAAGATGGCTGGGTCTACTATTTGAGAATACGACGCCGCCGAGAGAAAATAATCAAAGATACCCCGGACAAAGATTTAAACGATGATGATTTATTCTGGGTATCTGGGAATTTTGAAGATCACCAAGTCTAGATCCCTGGTCGTAGAATAAACTGGAATAAAGGAACCCCCGGTATAATTACTTCGGTTTCTTTGCCTGCTTCTCTTTATTTCGGTCTCCAATTCCTAAACCGAACTAACTGTTTGCCTTCTTTCTGCAGATTCAACCCATCTCAAATCGCTATATAGGTACCCCAACTTAGGCGTACTTCGTGCCGCACTACGATATCCCGAAAGAAGTTGGGCCAAGCTACTGAATTTTGAACCGACGTATAGATACAGCAACCGACGAAAAGCCAGAGTAACAGACTTCTTGCTGGAAGCCTCTCCCGAGCCGGATCCATCCTTGCCTCAAATCAACTTGGTCCGAACTACCGCTGAACAAGAGATGGCAAAGAGGAACAAAGTAAGGGCCTTGCTAACCGAAACACACCAAGCCGGGGTACCACAAACCGGTCAATCCACTGAGGCCGTGGTAGCTCTTCCATCTCAACAACCCTCCTCATCTCGTCCAAGCAAGCGTGCCCGGACTACCCCAACCGAGCAACGCGTTGTTGATGAAGACGAAACCATTCTTCCACCAAGCCCTCCACCGAGTCTACAACCAGAGCGTTCCGACCGGGCTAGCTCCTCTAAGTGGGCACCCAAAATCACTTTCCAGAACCGAGCTATTCAAGACACTGACTCAGTGGTTGCTGAGAAAGATCACTTAATGGCATTCAATCTTGGCAAGAGTGTTTGCCTTCCAGGAGATATGGAGCACCACAATCATTTGACCGAGCTGAAGGCCATCCGCTCGGCCACAAAATCCATGGTGCTTGTAAGTAGCTTCTTCTGTTAATCTTTCTAATTTGCACAACTTTTATCTCGGTTTGATTACAAGTTTTCCCATTCTTTTGCAGGCCATGCAGAAGAACCACATCGCTCATAAGCGTGTGCTGGAACTTCGCAAGACTACAAGGCAAGCCATGGCCGAAGTGACTGAAAAAACTGCCGAACTAGAACAAGCCAGGAAGCAGATAGCCGAGCTTCAATCCGAGAATGGCCGTCTGACCAGATTGGTTAGCTCGGCTGAAGGAGACAAGCAAAAGGCTGCGGCCGTGATAAAAGACAAATACCTGCGGGAGCTGGCCAAGCTTGAAGGAAAGAAGAACGCCGAGATTGAGAAGCTAAAGAAGAGTGCGGATGACGCCGAGCTCCGGGGTTACAAGGAGGGGGAGGCGACTTACATTAAACAATGTGAAGCTGCCAAGGATCTCTTCTTCAAATGTGGGTGGAGGGCGGCTGTAGTGCAGCTCGGTCACGGTCTAGAGACCGAGGTCTTCAACGCTCCTGCATACTTCATACCGAGCTCCATGGCGGAATATGCTGCTGCCCTTCAGCAACAATTTCTTGAGGATTCAGATGATGAAGAAGAAACCATGCCCACGATACCCCGGTTGTCAATGACCCTGTCAATCAGTCAGTTCGGTCGGAGCCAATGGTGGAAGACTCGGCCAACGAACTGCCTACTGAAACCGTGCTTCCAACCGAGACCGTGCTACTGAATGAAACCGAGCTCCGGGTTGACCTTGATGCTGATTTTGATGATCTATTTGCCTGATTTTGTACTTCTCTTCTTGTTGCTTGATTTTAGTATTTTCTTCTTTTTGTTGGACAAAAAAAGTTTGTAACCGGAGTGAGTCCCCAACTATTGTGGCTCTGTTTTGCTTTTGAATGAAAAACCTTTTATCTTCCTGTTCGGTCTGTGCCATACCTGCATTCACTTTGTATACAGACTAACATTTTCTTGCCGAGATAATTATCTTGGTCTTAATCTTGCAATATAATTATAGCTGCCAACCACTCTTTAGTCGAGATACCTACCTCGGCTGAAGAGTACTAAGAGTTGGTTCAGTCCAGCCAACCACCCTTTAGCCGATATCCTTACTTCGGCTGAAGAGTACCAAGTGTTGGTTTAATCCAGCCAACCATTCTTTAGCCGATATCCTTACTTCAGCTGAAGAGTACTAAAAGTTGGTTTAATCCAGCCAACCTCTAAATTGGTTAATACTGCCAATTTAGAAAAATGTTTGGTTCTTCCTGCCAAACGTCCTGCAGCCTGGATCCTTATCCTGGGCTTAGGAAGGGTGTTGGTTTGTCCAGCCAACTTCTAGATTGGTTTTTCCAGCCAACCTAGAGTAAAGTGTTTGGTTATTCCAACCAAACGTCCTGCAGCCTAGATCCTTATCCTGGGCTTAGGAGGGGTGTTGGTTTAATCTAGCCAACCTCTAAGTTGGTTTTTTCAGCTAACCTAGAGTAAAGTGTTTGGTTATTCCGACCAAACGTCCTGCAGCCTGGATTCTTATCCTAGGCTTAGGAAGGTTCACAGTTGGTTATTCCGGCCAACTATGTTTTTAATGCTCCTAACTCACTAAAACAACTTTTACAGAATAAAACACTTATGCTGAAAAGAAAACTACTTGTTTTATTGGGGAAAGAAAAATTACAAGAATTCTAAAAAAAAAAAAAACTAAAAATAAAATAGTTTGAGATTGGCAGTGTTCCATGGCCTGGGAATCGCTTTGCCGTCCTTGTCTTCTAAGTGGTATGCCCCTTTGCCTGCTAATCCAACCACTTTGTAAGGTCCTTCCCAATTAGGCCCTAACTTGCCATCTCCCGGTACCATGGTGTTTCCCATCACTTTGCGTAGCACCCAATCGCCGATCTTGAATTGCCTTGGATGCACTGTTTTGTTGTATTTCCTGGATAACTCTTGTTGGTATGAGGCAATGTGAACCAGTGCTCTTTCTCTTCTTTCTTCTGCAAGGTCGAGCTCCAATGCTATGGCTTCGCCATTTAAGTTTGGATCAAAATTTTCGCTTCGAATTGTGGGGAGGCCAACTTCTAGTGGGATTACTACTTTCATACCATAGGCTAAGGAGAATGGAATTTCTCCTGTTGACCGTCACGGTGTGGTACGGTAGGCCCATAAAACATGAGGGAGCTCTTCCGCCCATTTGCCTTTTGCTTGTTCTAACCTCTTCTTCAATCCATCCAAGACGACCTTGTTTGATGCTTCTGCCTGACCATTTGCTTGGGGATATGCCGGTGTAGAATTGTAGAATTCTATCTTGTACTCTTCACAAAAGCCTCTAAAGATTCTGCCGTCGAACTGAGTGCCGTTGTCTGATATTAGGGCTTTTGGTATGCCAAACCGAGTGATGATATTCTGCCAAACGAACTTCTTCACGTCTTTTTCCTTGATTGATGCCAAGGCTTCTGCTTCCACCCACTTTGTGAAGTAGTCGGTTGCTGCAAGAAAGAACTTCATGTTGCCTGGTGCTGTTGGAAGTGGTCCTACTATGTCAAGGCCACACATTGCGAAGGGCCATGGGGTGGTTAAGGGTAGAAGCTCTCTGGCAGGTTGATGTATTTGGTGTGCGAACTTCTGACATTTCTCGCACTTCTTCACATAATTCTCTGAGTCTGCTTGCATGTAAGGCCACCAATATCCTTGCGAGATTGCTCTGTATGCTAGTGACCTTCCCCCTTGATGGCTTCCGCACACGCCTTCGTGTATTTCGAACAAAAATGCTTCAACTTTGCTGGGATGAACACACTTTAGGTAGGGTCCTGAGAACGATTTCTTGTATAATGCCAAAGATGGGGAGAGCCAAAATCGTTGTGACTTTGCTCTTATTCTGTTGGCCGCTTTCTTTTCTTCCGGTAGGGTGCCATCTTTTAAGAACAGTATGATGGGATCCATCTAAGAAGGGCCTAGCTCGGCGCAACATACCTTTTCTGCTTCGGGGTCTTCAATGCTTGGTCTAGGTAGGTAGTCAATCAGCAATGGATGAGGGATGGAAGTATCTTCCATTAAAGCAAAGCCTGCTAATTCATCTGCTCTGCTGTTTTCCTCCCTGCCGATTTGTTCTATCCTGACTACTTCAAGTTTCTTGATTTCTGTTCTGACCAACTCTTGGTACTTAGCCATCCTGTCGTCCTTTGCTTCGTAGTCGCCTGAAATTTGGTTTACCACCAGCTGTGAGTCACTGTAAACCATTAGCTCGGTGGCCTTCATGTAGAATGCTGATTTGAGGCCTGCAAGAAGCGCTTCATACTCCGCTTCGTTGTTTGATGCTAGGAAGTCAAGGTTGACTGCTTGCTCCACTACTAGGCCGTCTAGAGAGATGAGGACTATGCTGAGTCCTGCTCCATGCTGGTTGGATGCTCCATCCACGAAAAGCTTCCACATCTCTCCAACGAATAACTTCCAGCAAGTGGAGGGATCAGATGATGCCTTGGGGTCCAGAATGTTGCTGGTGTTTTCTTCAAGGTCCATGCTTGCTGTCTGCCCCTCGCTATCTGATTGTACCAAGTCTTTATTTGTTGGTGAGTCTTGGCTTGGTATAGCATGGTTCGCTTCTTCCTTGCTTTCTTTACTTTGGTCTGCCTTGGGGTCTGACTGAGTATCCTGCGCCAGGGGTTGCGCTATTCCGGCGTCAACTTCTATCCCTAATTCGGTTGTGTCAGTCAGGTCAACTGGGCAGATATGATGACTTCTTGGGGTAAATTCTGCGAGAAAGTCTGCCAAAGCTTGGGCCTTTATCGCGGTTCTGGGTTGGAACTTGATGTCGAATTATCCCAACTCTACTGCCCACTTCAAGATTCGCCCAGAAAAGTTCGCCCTCTTAAACAAAGCTTTTAATGGGAAAGCTGTGAGAACGACTATGGTGTGGGCGTGAAAGTAGTGTGACAACTTCCTTAAGGCCATCATCAAGGCCAATGCCAGTTTTTCCAGTAGCAAGTACCTTGTTTCGGTGCCCAGCAATGTCTTGCTGACATAAAAGATGGGCAGATGTTGGATTCCTTCCGCACGGACCAATACTGCGCTAATTGCGTGCTGAGAGACTGCCAGGTACAAGAAGAGTTCTTCTCCAGGTATTGGGGTGACAAGCAGTGGTGGGGAAGACATGTATTCTTTCAGGTTTTCCAGAGCGCGGTCGTATTCTTCGTCCCACTCGAACTTGGCTTTTAATGCTTGAAAAAATGGTCGTAGTCTGTCTGACGACCGGCTAATGAATTGGTTGAGTGCAGCTACCATGCCGGTGAGATGCTGTACTTCTTTTACTGAATTAGGCCTCCAGATCCTGAATAGCTTTGATCTGGGAGGGGTCTGCCTCTATACCCCGGTTGGTCACCAGGAAGCCCAGGAATTTGCTAGATCCTACACCGAACGCGCACTTAGATGCATTAAGGTGCAACTTGTGCTTCTTCAGAATCTGGAACATCTCACCTAGGTCCCTTAGATGGTCGTTCTCATCCTTGCTCTTGACCACCATGTCGTCGATGAAGCCTCCATTGTTCTGCCTAACAACGGCTCAAACATCTTGGTGACCATTCTCTGGAATGTGGCCCCTGCGTTCTTTAGGCCAAAGGGCATGACCTTGTAGCAATACAGTCCTCTTGGAGTTGTAAAGGACGTGACCTCTTGGTCTAGTTCGTACATGGTGATCTGATGGTAGCCTCTGTACGCATCAAGAAAGCTAAGTCGGTTGTGCCCCGCCGTTAGGTCTACCAGTTGATCTATCCGTGGTAGGGGGAAGCTGTCCTTTGGGCATGCTTTGTTGACTGTCTTATAGTCAATGCAGACACGCCATTTGCCATTCTTCTTTGGCACCACGACTGTGTTGGAAATCCATCTGGGATAGTGCACCTCTCTGATAGCTCCTGCCTCTAGCAGATTTCCCACTTCTTCCACCACTATCTCGGCGTGGTGGAGTGCCGATCTGCGAGTGCGCTGAATGATTGGTCTGGCGGATGGGTGGACATTGAGTTGGTGACAGATGAAGTTTGGATCAATGCCTGGCCTGTCGTAGGGTGTCCAGGCGAACACTTCGATGTTAGAGGTCAAGAATTCCAAGACCTCTAATCTCTCAGTGCTGGACAATGACGAACCGAGCAAAAAGAACTTATCCGGGTTCTTTTCATCTATTCTTACCTCTACCAAGTCTTCCACCGCTTTTTGATCAGCTGTTTTGCCGACATCTGCGAACAGTTCATTGCTCTCAAGTTCTTCCACCGAATGAACATATCCCTTAGCAGCGCGGCTGCCATTAACCGTGACAAAGCACTGCTTTGACATAATTTGGTCTCCAAAGACCTCTTCAATTACCCCGGTTTCGTTGGGGAATCGCATTACTTGATGGTAGGATGAAGCTACTGCTCGCATGGCATGCAGCCATGTTCTTTCCAAGATTAAGTTGTAAGTGGAAGGGACCTTCAACACCCAAAATTCCACTTGTTTTGTCACGCTTGCTGCCCTGACTAGAAGGATAATCTTGCCGACTGGCCACTCTGGCATTGAGTTGAATCCGATCAGGGGGGATATAGTTGGTGCCAAGTCTTTGTCCTCCAATTTCAGTTGTTTGAAGGTATCGTACTACATTATCTCACACGAGCTACCTTGGTCTATCAAAATCCGTTTGATGTCGTAATCCTTGACGTGGAGTGTGACGACCAGCGCGTCGTTGTGAGGGCAGTATATCCTCACCAAGTCTCTGTCTGAAAAAAAGATAACATTGGTGGCCTCCGTTCTTCCTTTCTTGATTGTGGGTTGTGCACTTAGAACCTCCCTTAAGTGCTCAGCCTTTTTTATCATGCCCCTGAGCTCACATATGCGCTCAGGTTCGCATACCCCATGTATTACGTTTATCACGCCTTGAGGTGGGGCGTCGATTGGCATTCTGTTTGGGTGGTTGTCATTCTGGGGGGCTGGCTGCGCCCCTCCTTCAATGTATTTGTCCAAGTGACCGGCTGCCACCAACTCCTCTAGATGCTGTCTCAATGGTGTACACTTTTCAGTGCGGTGCCCCTTTTCTTTATAGAAGGTGTACCGTGATCTTTCGTCGTAGTCCTTCTGAGCCTCTCCTAGCTTGGCAGGCCATCTAACTAAAAGTTCATCGCGTATCTCGCTTAGAATCCGGTAGATTGGCTTTTTGAATACCGTGGTAATGGCAGTGCAGACTCTCAACCATCTTTTATCCTGGTCTTCTCCGTTGTCCTGCCTGCCTCGTCCGTTTTTGTTCGAACGTTCTACTGCGTTAACCTTTGCCGCGGTCTTTTTATCTGGTATTGCAGTCGTGCTAGACTTTGCTTTAGCACAGGCGCCATCCTCTTCCACCCTAATGTGCTGGTGCACTCTTTCCATCAAGGCTTCCATCGTTAGAGGTGGCGTCATAGTGATTGAGTCCCTTAGTCTGTTCCCAACTGGAAGGCCCCTTTTGTATTGTGCGATGGCGAGATTGGTAGGACAGTCCCCAATCTGGTTGAAGGTCTCCCAGTAGCGACTATTGTAGGATCTAAGTGTCTCCTTGTCGCCCATGTCAATGGAGAGAAGCTAGTCGATCTCCACTGGCGTTTTAGTGTTCATTCTGAACCTTGTTACGAACGCCTCCGCCAATTGCGCCCAGGAGGCTATGCTTCCTTCTGGAAGTTTTTCGAACCAAGTCAAGCCTAGGTCGCCAAGGCTTGATGGGAAGAGGATGCACATCAAAGCCTTGTTTTGACGATATATCGCCATAACCTGGCGGAAGTGGCTCAAGTGCATATAGGGATCTGTCTTTCCCTCGTACGTGGTGAATTTGGGCTGGAGGAAGCCTGAAGGTAGGGGCGCGTTTTCGATTGCCAGAACGAATGGCGAGGTCTGTAGCCTCGCTAATGCTTTGTCCGTTGATTCGTAGGCAGGGCGCGGTAATGACATTCCAACCTCGACGCTTCCATGCGTCTGAGGAGCCAACCGCTGAAGGGCAGATACCCTGCGAGGGTCGTGCGCCCTATTATCCTCCTTCCATCGTGCCCTTTCTTCCAGCACGGTCCGTAAGTCGGATGATCTTGGCAACTCCATTTGCCTGGATGATGTCTGGTGCGTACGCGAGGGCCAATAGGTGCTTCCCTCAGTATACAACCTCTCAGTCCTCATTCTCTCAGACCTGGAGCAACGAGTCCTGGAGGTTCTGGATTGAGTATCGCCTATCCTGAGGCTTCTACTATCTGCTTGTAATGGTGTGGCATGCCTACCACGGTCTTCTGAGTGGTGAGGGGGCGTCTTGTTTTTGCGCCCCTCTCTTGTCGCCACTCCTCTTCCCTTCATCTGGCGCTTCATAATCTCCATGTCCGCCGCCATCCGTTGTATCAATTCGTCATGCTCCTTCACGTGGTCCTCCAGAACTTGAGGATCAATCCTTCGCCTTTGTCTGTCAGGACTTTGTGAACGAGAGTGACGGGGGCTGTTATTCCGCCTCCCCCTAGCATCCCTCCTGGGGTTATGTCGTTGGGGCTCCAAGTCCGCCATAGGAGGGACATGAGGCAAACCTTCACGCCTTCCTCCTCCTTCTGGGGTTTGTCCATCAATGGCGGACTGCGGCAAATCTTCGTTGTGCGCCATTACTTTTATTAGCAAGGAAAACTTAATCAAGAGGTTCTGTTCGTTCTATTTGTTCCCACAGACGGCGCCAATTGTACGGGAAAGAACTAAACCTTCTCGTATAATCCTGTTGATCAAGATTACACTCCTGCATACTTCATACCGAGTTCCATGGCGGAATATACCGAGCACGGTTTCAGTAGGCAGCTCGTTGGCCGGGTCTTCCACCATTGGCTCCGACCGAACTGACTGATTGACAGGGTCATTGACAACCGGGGTATCATTGGGCACGGTTTCTTCTTCATCATCTGAATCCTCAAGAAATTATTGCTGAAGGGCAACAGCATATTCCGCCATGGAGCTCGGTATGAAGTATGCAGGAGCGTTGAAGACCTCGGTCTCTAGACCGTGATCGAGCTGCACTACAGCCGCCCTCCACCCACATTTGAAGAAGAGATCCTTGGCAGCTTCACATTGTTTAATGTAAGTCGCCTCCCCCTCCTTGTAACCCCGGAGCTCGGCGTCATCCGCACTCTTCTTCAGCTTCTCAATCTCGGCGTTCTTCTTTCCTTCAAGCTTGGCCAGCTCCCGCAGGTATTTGTCTTTTATCACGGCCGCAGCCTTTTGCTTGTCTGTTTCGGCCGAAATAACCAATCCGGTCAGACGGCCATTCTCGGATTGAAGTTCGGCTATCTGCTTCCTGGCTTGTTCTAGCTCGGCAGTTTTTTCAGTCACTTCGGCCATGGCTTGCCTTGTAGTCTTGCGAAGTTCCAGCACACGCTTATGAGCGATGTGGTTCTTCTGCATGGCCTGCAAAAGAATGGGAAAACTTGTAATCAAACCGAGATAAAAGTTGTGCAAATTAGAAAGATTAACAGAAGAACTACTTACAAGCACCATGGATTTTGTGGCCGAGCGGATGGCCTTCAGCTCGGTCAAATGATTGTGGTGCTCCATATCTCCTGGAAGGCAAACACTCTTGGCAAGATTGAATGCCATTAAGTGATCTTTCTCAGCAACCACCGAGTTAGTGTCCTGAATAGCTCGGTTCTGGAAAGTGATTTTGGGTGCCCACTTAGAGGAGCTAGCCCGGTCGGAACGCTCTGGTTGCAGACTCGGTGGAGGGCTTGGTGGAAGAATGGTTTCGTCTTCATCAACAAGGCGTTGCTCGGTTGGGGTAGTCCGGGCACGCTTGCTTGGACGAGATGAGGAGGGTTGTTGAGATGGAAGAGCTACCACGGCCTCAGTGGATTGACCGGTTTGTGGTACCCCGGCTTGGTGTGTTTCGGTTAGCAAGGCCCTTACTTTGTTTCTCTTTGCCATCTCTTGTTCAGCGGTAGTTCGGACCAAGTTGATTTGAGGCAAGGATGGATCCGGCTCGGGAGAGGCTTCCAGCAAGAAGTCTGTTACTCTGGCTTTTCGTCGGTTGCTGTATCTATACGTCGGTTCAAAATTCAGTAGCTTGGCCCAACTTCTTTCGGGATATCGTAGTGCGGCACGAAGTACGCCTAAGTTGGGGTACCTATACAGCGATTTGAGATGGGTTGAATCTGCAGAAAGAAGGCAAACAGTTAGTTCGGTTCAGGAATTGGAGACCGAAATAAAGAGAAGCAGGCAAAGAAACCGAAGTAATTATACCGGGGGTTCCTTTATTCCAGTTTATTCTACGACCAGGGATCTGGACTTGGTGATCTTCAAAATTCCCAGATACCCAGAATAAATCATCATCGTTTAAATCTTTGTCCGGGGTATCTTTGATTATTTTCTCTCGGCGGCGTCGTATTCTCAAATAGTAGACCCAGCCATCTTCTTTTGATCCTATGGAATATTGGTGGAAAAGTTCAGCTAAACCGAGGTTAATACCAGCCCGGCGGTTTAGCTCGGCTATGCCATTTATTATACGGTATGAATTTGTGGAGAGCTGGGTAGGACATATCCTAGTTTGCCTAAGGAATTCACAGAGGAGAGGCTGTACAGGGAATCTTAGGCCGGTTTCTACGATGGAAATGAGGGTAAAGGGAACAAAACTAGGGTTTCCCCAAGGTGTGACATCTAGCTCGGCTAAGGTGAGATGGACATCGTCGGGGATGTTATAATCCTTTCAGAATTCAGCCATTGCACCAGGTGAATTAACTAAAAACCTAGACTTTCCCATTTGTGTTTTAAGTTATAAATAAGTTAAACTGGAGTTAGCTCGGTCAAAGAAAGGTGCTGTGTAGCTCGGTTGAGCGCTCAAGGGAGTGCCTGGGCAACCTAAAGTCTGCAAAGTAAAAAAACGAAGGTGTTAAGTACAGACCGTTGGACCGTGCTAAAAGAAACAAAGGCAAGATAAATGAAGTCCTAGCTCGGCTATGAAAGATATTACGGAGTTTTTATTTCGGTTGGAGAAAGGGCTTTAGCACCGGTTGAGCCTTTGGGGCAGCGTTCTTAGTCCGGTTTTTGACTAGGGAAGCTGGCTCAGCCCCAAGTTCCAGCCCGGTCAAGTAGTTACAATTTTCCTAAGCATGGTGCTTCGCAAAACCTAGTCCGGTTTGGTAGCTCAGCTAAGAGAAGCAAAAGACACTGACCTATGGTAGACTACGAGAAAAGCGCGTTTCAGTTCGGTTTTGCTGGGCTTGCATCTAGAACAAACTAGTTCTTATTTCAGTTGGTGTTTGATTTTGGATCAAACTAGTGTTTCTCAGATTACCTCGTGAATCCAAGTGGTTCTGTTACTAAGTTTTTTCTTTCAGAAAGCACAAAGCTAAGCAGAAAATAGAAGCAGACATAATGTGTTTTGAAAAAACATGCGAATACTAAGGAATGTATTGCAAAAAAGGTGCGAAATCAACCAAAAGGAATTAAAAGGTTGAGTTACTTACCAGATTAAGGCAGAAAAATTGAAGATGGAAGTGACAAACAACGAAGAACACGAACTCAGCAAGCTCAGGGGTTGAAGAAATAGAGGCACAGAGAGAGAGAATGAAGAAAATGAATAGTGTAGTGGTAGATTCAAAATGAAAAGTTTGTTTTGTGTAGAAGGATGGACAAAAAGAGCGGGACTATTCAAATTTCACGAGATACGAAGATGGCGTGACAACTACGCCTGGCTAATCAGAATCTGCCACGTGTACACGGAATGGGAAGCGATTCAGTTACAACAACTGAAGAGACGTTTTGACCGGACAGATAGAGCCCTGTATAAACCTAGCTCGGCTGGAAAGGCTAGAGAATTTAGCTCGGTCGTAAGGGTAAAGTTTTTAGCTCGGCTGGTAACAGGTAATCCCTATCATGCTGTGCAGATGGAATTAAGGGGCAATTGAGAGGGTAATTTATATAAATATTGGGCCGAGTTGGGTAATGGGCCGTTGTGGGCCACAATACGAAGGGCTAAGTAAAAAGGCCTTGAAGTTAGTCCGGTCCCAGAAGGCCTTGAAGTTAGTCTGGTCCTAAAAGGCCTTAAAGTTAGGCCGGTCCCAGAGAGCCTATTGTTATCTCGGTCTAGGAGAGCACTGCGGATAGCTCAGTCGCCAGATTACTACGCTGAGTTAGCCCGGTCGTGGCATAGCGCAGCTAGCTCGGTCAGACGTAGCCAATTGTTAGCAGTCTAAACAAATACTATGATTAGCACGGTTTGTGCAGGAGGAATCGAGGTAAAAACAGCGAAAGGAAGAACTGAACTAAGTATACTTCGGTCTATTCTGCAACTTGGCATAGCCTTGCTTACCTCGGTCATATTGGAATCCGACTATGGTAAAACCATCTCACTTGGTTTAAGCAGTGAGGGGGTGTTGAATAATAAGCATTATCTTTCAGGAATGTGAATCGTAGGAGGACTCTACATGGAGAAGTAAGAGTCTTACTAGGATTGTGCCACACGGAACCTATAAAAACTCATCTCATCACCTATGGAGAGGTAATACACAATTTTGATTCCCGAATTCACAGAGCTTTTTGTCTATTTGTCTATTTTGCTGACTTAGGCATCGGAAAAGTATCCGGCACACACCTGCCGGCAAGCTCACGTTTGTGCTTTCAGGGAGTAAAGCGACGACGTACGGAGGAACGCAATCTTGATCAACAGAATTATACGATAAGGTTTATTTCTTTCCCGTACAATTCTGAATCAAAGTTGAATTTGAGACCTATAGCATTTTCCTTTAAACAATGCTACATTTATTTATAAATTTTACAAATTGATGTGACAATTAAATTAGTATCTAATAACACTTCTTTGGGTAATTGAAAGGGAATCCCGTCAAATTGAGAGAGTTTTTGTTTTCATAATATTTTTTCTGGTTGATCCATCAAAGGAGATTAGAAATAATTACGTAACAATATTATTTTCAAAATTTAAAATAAAATAGCTTAATAATATTTATAGATCAACACCACACATAGAGAGAAGAATATAAAAATATAGGAAAAAATTAAACCAATAAGAACGAGGCGTGTATGTTCTAAAATCGTTGTTCTTTTCTATGTGAAAGTGTTCAATGTTAACGTCTATCGAAAGAATATAAATATTTCATGACCCGCAATTGCCAAACAAAACAATGGGGTGTTTTGGGTAGATGATAAAAAGTTAACTAAGTTTTTTGATTTTTTTTTAAAATTTATTTGGAAAGTTGATAAAAAGTTATTTTTTTGTTTTTTGGATTAATATTTGTTTATGGTGTCACATCACACTAAAATAACTAAAATACCCTCACCCAACTTAAAAAATTTACATTTTACGCTAGCCCTCAAGATGTAAATATGGAGGGTAGTTATGTAATTTTCCAACTTGCTTTTTGGCCACTTTCCAAATGACCAAAAACGCAACTTTAGCGTTTTGTGAGGCTACAAAACGTGAAGAGCACAATATATATAAAGAAGTTCAAGATAAACTGTTACCATAAGTCCTTAAAATATTGTTTAATATTGATATTTATATAAAAAGTACTTTGAAAATCATGAAAATGTATTTAAAAACAAGTTTTGAGAACAATAAAATAGTGCTTGAAATGGGTGAATAGTATTTTGTGTTTTCATTATTTTTATTTTTTTTTTCTTTCTATTTCTTCATTAACCAAACCAATTGCAAAATAAAAATAGTAATACTATTAGAATTTTTGCCTAAAAACATCAATGTGTAATCTAAATTCATCACATACATGAGCCTCACAAAACCAACATTAAATTTTCATCACTCTTTTTAATTTTGAACTACTTTTCAGGTAAATTTTTTTTGGTACAATAACTTTAACCAAATAAAAATATGGGTCTCTCTGTGGATAGACTTGTAAGACTAGACTTTTTTAAGCTACCACGATTAAATCTTAAAATAAACATATGAGTCACTCTATTTGAATCATAATAAATCACAATATAACTCATCATTCAATATTAAACCAACTCTATATGTAACATCTAAATAATAATAAATAATATTATTTTTACTAAAGTCCTTTTTTTTTTATCGGATTCGTTATATTAGAGTTTGAATCTTTACTGCTATGAGTGCAGCTTCTCTTTCTTTGCTTCTTCGAAAAAAATTTAAACCTTGAAAATTAAATGAAAGTTTTTTTAAGGAATTTTTTTTTTTTTTTGGATCAACATTCTAGTTAGTTAAATTTGTTAGTTTGTTAGTAAAATTAGTGTACCATTTAAAGGACCGTCGCTATTCTATCAGCTTAAACTCTTGATATTTTCTCATTACACCTTAAAGTGCAACTACACACCAACTTGACACAAGATCTTGGCATTTTTTTAAGGAATTAGGGAGAGAGGAATATGGACAAAATCCAAAGGTTGAGTGGTTGACCTAGTCGTCAAAGAGCTGGCTATTAGTCAAACTTGGAATTGGATGAAGATGAGATAAGAGCATGCTTTGAACTCATAGCTCAATTAATTCAATGCTTAGTGCAAAACTAATGTAAAGTTAATTTAATTAAATATTCCCAGCAGCACAACCTAACAACACACAAGGATATGACAACAAGAAGCTTGCCTAATGCCGACCCTTCTTAAAGTTTTTGATGTATGAGTTGAGAGAGAGAGAGAGAGCGCTTAATTTATACCTAACTTTGACCAAAGTTGAGTTTGGGATCAACACAAATAATGTAGCTGAAGTTTCGCCACTCAGAACAAAATCAAGACTGCCTACAATTATTATCTAAATTTCGTAATTTGAGGTTTCATTTTGTATAGGGAAGCAAATCAGACAATAGACTTTTTTTGGCCAATTTTCTTACTTTTGGATAGTTTGTACTGGGAGGCCACTCCCAATTTGCCTATTCCATTTACGAAATGAAGAGGATCAAAATCAAACAAGGCATTAACAAAGAAAAGTTCTAAGTAATATTTGTTTGCATGGTTTGCTGAGAAGATAAAATGGGAATAAAGTAAAATTATAAACATGACATTATGGGGATTTCTTCTAACAATAGAAGACAGACAGATCAAATATAGAGTACTAACAAAGTCAATCCAAGGTGAATCTCATTGTGCATCAACTTCTGCTCATCGATTCCGTTTTCTTTGTCTATTAAGCCTCATAGTTATGATTTTTATTCTGAAGTGTAGAGCTAACTCTATTTATTTATTTATTTATTCCAAATCTCAATGGAAATTATTGTAATTTACCCGAAAAATAAAGTAAAAAGATAAAGTGTATACTCTCTCTACAAAGGATCCAAATTTGTTCTTTAGATGATGCAAATAAACATTTTTGGTGACTTAACCACCTTCCCCAATTTCTTTTTTCTGTTGAGTATGTATAAAAAATATTAGGGTAATTTACACTGATCTAACTTGAAATTTGGGCACATACAAATTCAAGGTTGATATTACAACTTCCCCTCCGATTAAGGAGACGAAAAGAACTGGTTGTGGAGCTTTAATTCGATTTGGCTGGTCTTCATGGCATGAAGAACCCAGGTTCGACAAAAGAATTGATTAACTAGTATTCCTTAAGATTTTAATTCACGTAACAGTTAAGTCTTTTTTTATCAGTAATTTATTAGTTGTATGATTTGAAAAAAATGATATCGTTACTTTTCAATTAAAGTATATATTTGTCTTTACTTATTTTAGTGTTTACCGAGATTTTATATTAGTTTCAATTGTTTTAGTTATACTGAGACGAGTGATTTTCTGAAAATTAAATTTTTTTTTTCTTTTTTTTTTTTTTTAGTGATTTTTTTTTAATATTTTAAGCAATTTTTTTTTATTTTCTAGATTCACATAACTTAGATGCACCTAAAAAAATAAAATATTTTTGAAAAAATACTGCGAATAATTCAATAAATACCCAATGATATGAAAATGTACTAAATTTTTGTATTTTTTATATTTGATGAATTCCTTAAAGATTTTTTTCCATAAATATTATATTTTTAACTATATTTAGGTTAGGTGTATCTAAAAAATAAAAATAAAAATCTGAAAAAATTTAAAAAATTTACTAAAAATAAAATAAAAAATATGAAAAATAAAAAATTCAATTTTTTGAATAATGGGCTTAATTTTCTGAAACCAACAAGGGCGGGTGGGGTTGGGTTATGAAAAAATGTACGGGGTTCATTTACACACCGGATAAAATTAGTTAGGGTTTAATCTTAACAATTCCGATTCGTAGCTCGAATCGTTTTGGTGTCCTTTTTTCTTTTTTTTTTCACCTTTTCTGAAGCTGAAGAAGAAGAAGAAGAAAAAGAAGAGAAGAAGAAGAAGAAGAAAAATGCAGAATACACAGAGAGAGAAGACATAATGTAATGCAATGCCGTAGAAGAAGATCTGGTCCACCTTCCTTCATTTATTCTTAAATTAACAATATTTATTGCATTACATTTCCTTCATATTTTAAGCAATTAATTTGACTGGGTTCATCAACAAAAAAATTTTTCCTTCATCTTCAATCCAGATCAACATCAACAACAAACAAAAAAAAAAATCTGGCTGCTGGGTTCATCAACATCAACAAAAAAAAAAATTGGTTCTGCAGATCAACAAGAAGATCTGGTTCAACATTTTTTTTTCTTCTTTTTTCTGCATTTTTCTGCAGATTTTTCATCAACAAATTTTTTCTTTTTTCTCTTCATCATCTTCTACAGATCCACAGATTTTTCATGATGAAAACAAATCTTCTGCAGATCCACAGATTTTTCACCAAAAATTTGAAAAAAAACAAATTTAGATCAACAAATTTTTTCTTTTTTCTCTTCATCAACAAATTTAGCATGGATCTGCAGAGAAAACATCATCATCATCTTCATCATCTTCAACATCTTCAGATTTTGTGGGTTGTTGATGAATTGGCTTTTAATTCCCGAGTTCTGGATCTGTCCTAATTCCCCATCTTCATCAATATCAACATCTTCATCAACAACAACACAGATCTTCATCATCTCCAGATATAAAAAAAAAAAAAAAAACAGATCGGTGATGGCAGATTCACTGATCTTCCTCTTCTCTCTTCCTCTTCTCTTCCTCTCTGGATCTGTCCTAATTCCCCATCTTCATCAATATCAACATCTTCTTCAACAACAACACAGATCTTCATCATCTCCAGATCAAAAAAAAAAACAAATTGGTGATGGCAGATTCACTGATCTTGCTCTTCTCTCTTCCTCTTCTCTTCCTCTTCTTTCTCTCTTTCTCTTTTCTCCTTCTCTCTCTTCGTATTCTGATTCAAAAAGCAAGAAAAAGAAAAAAAGCAAAAAAAAAAATCGAGCCGAATTCAGGCCACCGAATTCGAGCTACGGATCATTTTTCTAATCCTAACTATATTACAAACAGAATTTATATGCATAATATAGTAAATAATGTGACACTGATAATCTTATAATTAAGTTATAATAATGAGTGTTTTGGATTGAAATATTTCGATCATAAAAGTTCATATCATTCTTTGTATAATTTTTATACACAAATTTTGTTTATACGACATTATCAATACTAGAAAGATTGATTTAGGATAGAAAAATCCTAAATTTATAAAAATTGATTACAGAATCAGATACAATTCTCCACTCACATGGAGTCTTTAACATTACATTTGAATACTTAATCCAACTTTTAAGTATAAAGTCCATTAAATTTGACCACCAAGAACAATAAATTTTTTTTATATATTTAAATTTACCAACAACTAGAGCGTAACTTATGTGGAATAAAAAAGATGGAGAATTTTACAATACACACTCTTTACCGTATCCACTCTTAGTTACGTTATTTTTTTCTTTAGTTGTAACTAATTTTATTCTTTAGTTATGACATTATTTTGAAATGTTTAGTTATGTCTTATGTAGTGTTTGGTTATGATTTTTTTTCTTTTTAAGTTATGACTAAGAAAATATAGAATTATGTTATTTTATTCTATAAGGTGCATATAGTACATACTTTTTGAGGGGTGTGTCCCATACTCTTTCCCTAACAAGATAAGATAAATTATTTGAAGTCACAAAATTTGAACTATACTTTGGAAAAAAAAAAATCATGAAATATTAATTTGTTAAATCCATCAGGCCAAACACGTCATCACGAACTCATTTAAACGATTAAAATTTTAGATAAAAGAATAATTTTTTTTATTTATTTTATACTTTTAAGACGACATAAAATAGTTCTACTTCGTCTTTTATCATCGATGACCTTGGTGCTTGTATTAGTAGTAGCTCGATTATTAGACAAGTTAGCCATTCGACTAAAACTGCTCAAAGAAGAAAGCCTTAATTTTTAATGTCTTTAATATACAGCGTATATATCACATAAAAATAAAAACAACTGTTAAAAGAAAATTAGAAAAAATCGAAAGTATGCAAAAAAGTTCTCATTAAATTATATTTTATATATATATATAAATGCATTACTATACCTCTTATAAGTGGTCATTACACTCCATCCCTCTTCTATAAAACAAATGACACAAAAAAGAAATAGTCATAAAATTAACTGTTAAATATGAAGTTTTTTTTTTTCATTAGATATACAAAAAGCTTTACAGTCTCTTGCAACACATAATTTTTAGTTTTGAGGTTGATTTTGTATAGGTGGTTTTGATACATTGGCAACAATTAATTTTAAAAATATAAATTGTACTTCTTATGAATGATATATTAACAGAGATTAATTACATCAAGACTCTCTTAAATATTAGCGAATATCCCATCACCTATGAATCCATTCATATTGAACCCCTCAATTATAAAAATAGTACAAATGCACTACTTCTAAAGATAGTCTAGAAGGGGTGAAATTGATGAATTTTTTGTAGTTGAAAATGTCAAAATGTATAGGTTCATAAATGATGGGATATAGTAATATTCACAAATAGTTGAGGGATCTCAGTGTAATTCACCCTTAACAGAACTTTAATAAGGAAATTTAGTTACTAATTTTACATCTTAAACAGTGAAAAAAAATTAAATAAAGAATTACAATGTAAATGTTTATAAAGAGCCTCACTTAAACTTTTCAATTTAGGCCTCAAATAATCTTGAACTGCTTCTGATTAGGCTGACCAAGCATTGTTGATCAAATAGTGTAGCATTTTTGGAACTAAAATAACATAATTATGTGGTCAATCATAAGAAGGATTATTAATTTGACTTAAAAACCTAAATTGGTTCTAAATTGGTTGGAGTTTATCACATCAAGCCTCTTATCTAACTTTAATCTAGGGTAAATTACACTTACACCCCCTGAGGTTTGGGTTTAATATATATCACTCCCTGACATTTGAAAAATTACACTAACCCCCCATGTCATTGTAATTATTTAGACTGAATGAAGATATTGAACTCATATACTCTTTCTTTTTTTGATTTACTTTACTTTCTCTAGTTTTTTTTTTTTTTCTCCCTTTCCTTTGCTTTATTTTTTTTTCAATATAATTTTCTCTATTTTTTTACTAGGAGTTGTTACATTCTATATAAGTAAAGGGGTTTGTGAAATGAGACTATGAACCACAAGAGTAGAAATGTAATTTCCAGAACGTCCAAGAGTAAAATGTAATTGAACTAAATCTCAAAAGATGTCAATGTAATTTACCTTTTAATTTAGCATTCATTTTACTTTTTACCAGCATTGATTGCTACGGCCACCCTCCTTTAAGACTTATTATTAATCAAAAAGAAAAAGAACAAATAAGAAAAAGAGATTCAAAAATGTTTTGATGATCTGCACTCAACCATGAGTTTGATCTAATACCATAACTTTTATTTCAAATTATTTGTGCTTGTCAACTTCTCAATCTTTGTATATATTTGGAGACTAGATTGACATAATTTAAATATTGGGATCCAAGTTAAAATATTTTAATACACTAATGATCAAATTAATACAATTTAAATATTGAAAACTAAAATGACACAAGATTCATATTTTAAGGATTAAAAATGTAATTAACCCTTCTTGAATATATAAAAAAGCCTTGAATTCACATAGAATAATAGGAAGAACTGCGAAGTATTATTAAAATTGATGATCCCTAATATAGATTTACACCTCTATTTGTAACAGTAATTATATTCCAATTAATAAATGGAATAATAAAGAAAATTGACTTTACAATACATGATTTCATGTTTGAGTAAGAAAATTAAAATCTTGATATGGTATTCTCATGTGGGAACCATGGAATCTTAAGAGAAGATGTGAGGGCCAAATTGAAAATTAATGAGAGATTTGGACTACTTGGTTATATTACAAAATTAATAAGATTGTGTCAGTTCCTCCTCATAAGTTTGGGTTGATCTAAATATAAGATAAAATACACAATTTAAATAATTTATAATCCCAAACTTACAGTCTTAGAAATGTTAATCTCATGTAATAGTCTCTAAATGCACCTCAATAATATTGTTTTACACCTCACTTTACATAATCTTTTTAAATTCCATTTACCTTAAAATCAAATTACCAAAATGTATAAAATCCTAATTTTTTAGTACCATTTTACATTTTTTGTTGTTATCTCTTTTGGTTGCCACCCCCTCCAGTTGTCTGCCACCGCTCCTTTCGGCTGATGCCACGCCTCACCCACCTTATCGCCCCCTCCACTCCATCCTATTGCCCTCACGTCCTTCCACATTGCCACTTCCTCTCCTTCTCTTCTTCTTCTTCTACCGTTGCTATTGACACCACCCTTTCTTTTTTTCCAACCCTTATACACAATACATACACACACACTCAGTAGTCAGGAATTCAGTGAAGATGGGACACAAATTAATGACAATATTAATTTCATGTTTTCCTCGTAATAAAAACAATGAGACATTACTAAACATAAATATTAAGAGTTTATTTGGATAGATGTGAATTTTAAATTAAAGGATTTGAGGTTAAATTTTATACAAATATTGTGGAATAACTATTTTAGGTAGATTGAAAATTTTAAAAAGAAGATAAATTGAGATAGAAATGATATATTTTAGTAGAGAAATTCTATAAAACACACCGCAAAAAAAATGTTTATCATATGTCACAGTTATGATCTTTATGGTCTTTAGTTATGACACATTATAGTGTTAGATTTTTTTTATTTATTTATTTATTTTTATTGGCAAATGTTAGTTGTTAATTGTTAGATTAGCACCTATGAGAGAAAATTTTCTCACCCTTGGCAAAGCACCTAAGTGTTTGCACACCCTTAATTCAACTCCCCTAAGGGAAATTAAACCCATGACCTCCTTAGGACTAAGCCCTAAGGAAGGTATGGTGGCCAACTATTATAGTGTTGGATATAACTTAGTTATAATTTCTTGTAGTTGTTATTTTGATTATGATTGATGAGATCTTTGATTATACATCAAGTAATGATTCGTAAGAACTCACTCTAATATTAGTTATGACTTATTATAAAAATAAAAATAAATTTTTTTTTTTTTTTTGTTATAATTGAAGATGTGTTGTTTGGTTATAATTTATATAGTAGTCATTTTAGTTATGAATGAAAATAATTTGGTTATGAAAATTTATAATATCAATATCATAAAGGTAATAACTAGTATATGGTACACCCCTTTTGGAGGTGTATAATAGAATGACTTATTTTAGTAGATTCATTGTAATTAGAAAGAAAATTTATAATAAAAGGACTATTATAATTTGAAGAAATGATATTATTATAATTTTATACAAGTTATATATATATGATATCAACTATATATATAATAGTACTAATATAATAATCAAAACTTGAGGAGTCAGGTGCCCTGAGCATACACTGCCTCCGCCCCTGCACTCTCTCTCTCTCTCTCTCTCTCTCTGACAGCTTTCTCTCTCCTAAACTCTACAAATTGATAGTGGTGGGTGGTCGAGTTGGGTAATGATGAGAGGGGAAAGGGTGGGAGGCTTGTAGTTTGTGAATGGGAAGTGAGGGGGCTTTAGGGTAACAAGGGATGAGCAGGAAATAAGAAGTAAGAAAGTGGGGTGGTAGGTGAGTTGTAGAAGGGGTAGTGGCAAGGACAGGAAAGGGGAGGGGCCAACATGCATTATGTTGGGAAGGGGAGGGGGTTGCGAGCGGCAGAGGTGGCTTTGGCAGCTAAGATGGCAACTAGTGGGTGGGTATATAAGGTAAAATTGGAATTAAAGGGGGTGCTAAAAAAATAAGATAAAATTCAAATTTGAGATTGGGTCGTTCAAAGAATTAGGGTGCCTAAGACTAATGAATTGACTGGGTGGATGAGGCGTTTCCCAACAATATTATTTCATTAGAGCCTCCCAAAGTATTTTAAATGTTTAAAAAACTGTTTTGTTTCTCATTTACTTTTACCTTTTTCTCACCTCAAGTCACTGGTTAACAATACCCTTTCTCAAAAGTGAGTTATGAAACTCAAGTTCTATGAAAACTGTGATGCACTAAAGATTCTGCAAATCCAATTATTTGGCTTAGTATCATTTTTTTAAAATTATAAATGAAAAACAAACCAAACAAAACAAAACAAAACAAAGATTGGCATGTCCCTCCATTCCTCTCAGCTTAAGCAAAACTAAAGAGATTAGGGTGAAACTATTTGGTGGTCTTGAAACAATGTCATTTATAGAAAAAAGTTCATAAGAATAATATAATTGTGCCATAATTGTAAAAATAATTTATCTTTAATAGAATTTTATTTTGAAATGAAAAGTTCACAATAAAATACATCATTATATATGAAAATTTCATTTGAATTTTTTATTTATATATCATTATTCTTCATATTATTCAACATATAATAAGTGTTATATTGTCTCTTAAAAAAATCAATACAGAAGTATTAAGGAATTGTTTGGAGTGTCCTAAATAAGTGTACTTTTTGTCTTTTTGGACTAAAAAATTGAGGTTGAAGATATAGATGTTTGGGTTAACTTTTTGACTTTTTATAGAAAAATGTGTAATAAAAAATTGTAAAAATTGATTTGTAAGGAAAATTTTGAATTGGGAGTTGTGCAACCGTAATTGTTGACTTTTGGTGAATAGTGTTAACTTTTTAACTTTTTGAGTAACTTTTTATCTTTTTATCTTTTTTGAAAGATCCCAAACTTGCCCTAAATCTCACTATTTTAATCAATAAAATTATAAAATTAAAATATCACATAAACTTGACCAAGACCACCAAATAATTTTCCGAGATTACAACTTCTTATCCTAATCTACTCTGAAAAATAAATAAATAAATAAATCAAAAGGCGTGGGAACAAAACCAGCTCATGCAGATTTTTCTTTTGGCCTTTACTACCTTTTTGGCAACTATTATTACTAAAAATCTTAGGTCACTGAGCACGCTTATTTTTATGGGCCCCTTTTTCATAAATTTTTTTTTATCTACTCATGTTTTATTTAATTGGTATTATTTTTTTATATTTCAATAAGTCTTATAAGTGCCATAATTACTAAAATACCACTAATAATATTCACACTGTTGATGTAAATGTTCACACCATCGATATGAACATTCACACATCAATGTGAATGTTCATAATGTAAAATATAAATGTCCACATCACTAAATTATTAACCGTTCAAAAAATATTTGTAAGGATAGAAATGTCTATAAAATACTTTAAATATGAGATTTAGGATTTGATAAATAAAATGTTCAAATAATAGAACTTATTGGAATACAAGAATATCTTATGAATTAATTATAATACAAACACTTGAAAAAAAAAATAAATAAATCTCCCTATTTTTGTCAAAGACAATTGTTAAGGAATGCTTCTAGGACATTATTTAGCACTAAAATTAGAGTTAAAAGTATTTTTAAAATATTTTAAAATTAGCAAAAATATTTTGAGATTTATAAAATGTCTCTCGTTTTTCTTTGTTTTATATTTTTCTTGCGGTCAACCCTCTGTTAAAGAGCAAAACTTGTCTGTAATCTACAAAATGGATTGGATTGTTGAGTCAAGTCCTATTGGCCCATCACATGAGCTATTTTGATGATTTAATTTATTTATTTATTGAGACCTTTTTAAGTAATTATTCATAAAAAAAAAATAACTAATTCAATAATTTTAACCACGTGATGTCATCAAATTTTTATTTTTAAAAAACAAACAATAAACATAATTTTGATAAATACTTTTTGAATCTAATGATGTGATGTGGCAATATGTAATGCAACTCTTTTTCTGATATCATCTATAATCATCAACTAATTATTTTATTTATATATTATTGAATTTAGAAAATAGATTTATATATCATTTTCTTTTGAGAATATATAGTTTTTAAAAAAAATAAATAAATAAAAGACGGTGAAAATGGCTGATGTACTGGTTTTGTTGCAACCTTTTGAAAATTGAAACATTTATGAATCTGAAAATATCAACAATTGAAATAAAATATAAAATAAAATAAAAATTGAATCCATAGCTACCACTACACTAAATTAATATTTTAGAGATAAAAATTTAGAGACATAATCACTTTTTAGGGACAAAATATTTTTGTCGCCAAAACTATTATTATTTTATTTTTAGCGACAAAATTAGACATTTAGTTTTGAATTACTAACCTTTTGAAATCAAGTTATTTTGTCCCTAAAAATGCATTTATTAGCACATTTTCATAATTTTGTCCCTAAAAACTCCTTTTTTTTACTTTTCAAGACGATTTTTTAGTAACTGTTCTCACAACAGCTGAAATTAGTCCCTAAATTATTATTTTTTTGCAACAAAATTTATACTTGTAGAGACAAAAAAATATGTCTCTAAAACTCTTAAATATTGCATATATTAGTCCCTAAATTATTATTTTTTTGCAACAAAATTTATACTTGTAGAGACAAAAAAATATGTCTCTAAAACTCTTAAATATTGCATATAATTGGCATCAGAAAAAAAAAAAAAAAAAAAAAAAAAAAAAAAAAAATGAATGTATGGCATAACTACCCATGTAACTGCTATTGGTGTTTTTTGGAAAAACTCAAAAATTGAGACATCAACACTAACTCTAGCCTCATCTTTGTAATAGTATAGATAGATAGATAATGAAATAATAGCCAAAAATAGGTCCAAAAAAGCCATAACTTTTTTTTAGAGCAAATTACATTGATAGGTCATGTAATTTGTTTCTTGTATTAATTTGATCCTTATAGTTCTAATTATATCAATTTTACTTTTAAATTCTTCATATTATATCAATTTAGTCCAATAATGCTCCTACAAAAACTAGACAAAAATGAATGGACAAAATAATTCATTCACTCTCCAAAAAAATGATTGAGGATTGGCAACCGATTTAAAATGACGTATTCCCTTTTAAACGAATCATTATCTCCTTAATTTAATTTTGTAATAGATGCTAACATTTATATAAAAGACAAATTACACATTATAAGACCACAAATACAATTTATCTTTTTCTTAAAAAAATTATGAGAACATCATATATTATAGTTAAGCTTGGAAGATAGTGCTTGAACCCCAGCCACGTGCATGGCCAGGGACACTATTTTTTTTTTATCAATGGATAAGAAATTAATTATAAATATGATAATAATTAAATCAAATTGGGACACTGTTTGCTCAAAACCTAATTTTTTAAGTATGGTGGCTTTATTGTCAAGAAAATTTTGGTTTTCAAACAAATTTTTTTTCGAAATATTGGAGCTCCATAACCCCAAAAATTAAATAATAAAAAGGCAACATGAGAATGCAACCCATTGATATTTGCAACATTTGCCCAGCATAAAACACTATAATATTTTAAAAATTAAATTTTTTGGTCTTTAAAAGTGAAAATTTTATTACAAACGACATTTAAGGACCAATTTTTATCATCGTGAAGATAGTCGCTAAAAGGTCGTCCCGAAAAATAAAAAATAAGGTTTTTAGTGACAAAATTTTGAAAATGTCAATAATAAATAGACTTTTAGGGACAAAACAATTTGGTCTCAAAATGATTTATTTTTTGAAACAAAAAATTTGGTCTCAAAAAGATAATAATTTATCACTAATGTCTAATTTTAGTTACAAAAAATATAATGACGATACTTTTCGCAATAAAAATATTTAGTTTCTAAAAAATAATTTTGTTCTTAAATTTTAATTTTTAAAACCTTAATTTTTTTTGTAGTGAAAACATTGCCAACATGTTCTCAAAATGAGACCTATTAAGGGGTTGTTTGGGGTGTCCTAAATATGTGTACTTTTTGTCTTTTTAGATTAAAAAGTCGAGGAAAAAAATATAGATGTTTGGGTTAACTTTTTGACTTTTTATGAAAAAATGTGTATTAAAAAATTGTATAAATAAGTGTGTAGGAGAAGATAGTGTAATAGGCCGTACGGATTGGCAGTGCAGTCGGCTGGGTGAATACATGGAAAAAGATTGCTTTCTTTTTCGGGCTTTGATTGAAAGGTGTTGTTCGGCCCGTGGGGGCCCACCACGGTTCCCGTTTTTCTAATCAGAACCGTTCAATGTGTAGAACTCGTCGAGTACTATACACTTTAAAAAAATTACGTTGATTGGATATCAATAGCTATCTGATCGTGTTAGTTTTTTTGTCAACTGTTAACTATAATACCATTTATTTTTTATACAAAACTTATTTGATCATGTAGTTAGCGATATCCGATAGACGTAATTTTTTACAGGCATATAATACTAGACGAGTTCTACATATTGAACAGTTCGGATTATCAAAATGAGACCCATGATGAGCCCCCACAGGCCTAACTTTACCATCCAACTTAGTAAATGTACACATATAATTTTTTTTTTTTCCTTTCACTGCCGTGGGTGTGACGTCAGTACGTTGATGGGCAAAAAGTTAATTTGGAAGCTAATATTTATATATTAATTTTTTTATATTTTTTTTGATAAATAATGATAATATTTTAATTTTTTTAATAATTTTTTAATTTTTTAATTTTTTTTTAAACTTGTCAAACCAACCCTAAGTAAAAATATACAGGTGGCCAGATAACACTACCACCTAAGTGGAGGTTCTTTGTTGCCATATGAGCTTGGTAGCATAATCAATCTGTGCCTCCTCATGTACCCAAAACACAATTTCCAAACTCATCAAATGAGCACCATCTGTTCCCTTAAAGCAAGAATTGCTTCAATATTTTATGATTCCAATACCCAATATGGCATCCAACAAATTATATTTAATATAAGATTTTTATGGTGATTATCATATCTATCTCCTTAAGAAGTAAGCAAATTTAACACTTGGTCAATATCCATTGGCCTTCTTGTGATTTTCAAGTTAAAAAAATTGCCACCCACTAATACTTTAATTAGAAGCATGTGACAATACTTTTAGAGCTATTGGTTGTTAGTGTCTAGATGAATAAGCCCTAGGGCATACGTGGCCTTTTTCCATGGCATTCCAATTTCTATTACCTCTATTCATCAATAAATATATTAAATTAAGATTGTATTTGAATCATAAATTTAGATAAAAATTTATATTAAAAAAATGAGAAAATGGAGAGAATGACTTCAATCTTATTCACAATTTTTTTTTTTTGTACAAATTCTTCCTCAAATTTAAAATCTAAATACGATCTAAAGAAAAAAGATTTTATGCAACTCAAACCGTAGGAAATCCTATTGCCTGTACAAATGGCAACGTAACAAGGCATCACATAATAAAATAATTAAAATTCACACTTGATTTTGTCGTTCGATTCGATTAATATTCAATCCATCATTTAAGATACTTGACAATTTAAGAAATTTGTATTTAATAAGAAATTTAAATTTTAAATATTTTAAATTGTTACTCCACCTGCACAGGACAGTAGAAATTCCTAATCTTGTTCCTACTCAATAGATTTGGATCCTCATAAAAAACATGTTACCCAATTCCTTGACATTTTTTTGGTTTCTTAAAATACGCTCATACGTTATAATTATTTTTTGGGTACATCGGAAATTAAAACAGAACAAAACAAACAAACGGCAGAGGAGGTAGGGAGGCTAGATCCTTATAATTATTGGCTTGGAAATTTTCATACGTAGTAAAAATTATCACATGAGTCCTCGTCACCACGTGACCGTGTGCACAATTAATAATGTTTTGTGATTTTTTTAAGAACATTTCTATTTTTTCAATCATGCAAATACATAGTCTCCTTCTTATTAGGTGGACATACAATTAGCGTGATATTTTGAAAAGACAGGACAATGAATGATAAATATCGTGAGCAAGAAATGTCCGAGGACATTCCGGTAACTTCAGATGTTAAATGATTATTATCATAGGGATCATCCGTACCTCATGTGGAGAGACGAGAGAGGATAGTGATGATTTGATAAGGACATAAAATTGACTGAATGGGAATGAAGACCTTTTGTGCAGATATAAATATGAAGCAAAACACAAACCCTTATGTCACATAATATTGAAGACACCAAAGTAGCTTTTTTGCTTTTATGTCTTGGGGAGCTATGGCAAAACACTTGGGGTGGGATGTCATAGAACAAGAGTGGAGGAAGGGTCCTTGGACAGCTGAGGAAGATAGGTTGCTCATTGAGTATGTCAAGTTGCATGGTGAAGGAAGATGGAACTCAGTGGCTAGCCTTGCAGGTATGTATCTATATGTGTATATATATATACATACACTAGATGATGTGTACATTTACATAGGTGTGTTTAAAATCAACATTTACAAGATTCATGGATGTGATTGAATTTAACAATTGCAATAACATAAGGGTAATTTAGGAATAAAAAAAATTGTGACAAAAAGTGTTAATACCAAGTTTATTGTACACTTTATATGATAATATAGATGGTATAGATATATATTTATAATTGATAAGAGGAAAAAGAAAAAGACCAGACATGACATTCGACTAGAGAGTGTAACATCAATCCTTCAATTGCCATCTCATTTAAGTTCTTGTTTTTTCCTAACCCCTTTGCATGTAGTCTCCTTACTTCCACTTTACTTTCAACTTAAGTAAGGTTGGCTTATTTTAGTAATTTAGGCTTATAAGCTAATTGAAACAATTGTGCTATATATGAACATAGAAAAAATTTATAAAATAAAACACAAATGTAAGGCTGGTGAGTCCTACACGTGGGATCCATCATATGTGAGATTCACTTTTTATCTCATATGTGTGTCTTATTTTGTGAAAATCCGTTTTATACAGATTTACTCCAGTTGAATTTAAACCACGTCATGTTTGGAAATGGCTTAAAAAAAAGTTGTCTAGACAGGGTTGTGATGGGGTAAAAAATGGGCAGTCCATCATGTAGCACTTGATCAAAAAATTTCTTCAATGGCTTTTTCGTTTTTTCTTTTTTTACACTGAACTAAAAAAATTCAATTTGTTTTTCTTGAAACAGGATTGAAAAGGAATGGAAAAAGCTGTAGATTTAGGTGGGTGAATTACTTGAGGCCAGACCTCAAGAGGGGACAAATCACCCCTCATGAAGAGACCATAATTCTCGACCTGCATGCTAGGTGGGGGAACAGGTAATCAGTCAACAATGCTTTTGATTTAGTTTTGAAATCAGTTATGGAATTTGAATTTTTGAAAATTAAAAACTTGTTTGGTTATGAATTTTTAAAAATAATTTTTAAAAAATTGAATTTAAAACTCGTTTGATTATGAGTTTTCAAAACTAATTTTTGAGTTTTTTGGTCTTGTTTTTTTTGTCTTGTAGTCAAAACTTATTTGCAATATTAAATTTGTTTATTTCTTTCATATATATATTCTAAATGTATATTTTAGATGTATCTAATCAATTCTATATGATTTTGTTTCACTCTGTATTTTTTATCTTTTATGAATGTTTTAAAATTGTTAACACTTTTTTTTTCTAGTTTCATATCTACTCAATCTATATACATTTAAAGCATTTTACATTTATGAAATGTTTTTATAAAATTACTAAATAACAACAAATATACAGAAATAAAATAAAATTCACCCATATTTTAAAAACTAATACAATTTTAATATTTTATGTATTTATTACATTTGTTTTTGATTTTCTTCACATTTTATTTACTATTTAAGTATAGGAAAATCATATAGGTCCCAAATTTTCTATCAAACAAATGATCACATCCTACACCCATGTGAGACATTTAGTCATTTGTTTGATAGAAAATTTAGTATCCCTAGCATTACCCTTAAGTATATCTAGATTATATACATCTAAAACGTAAAAAATTATTTGACTAATAACCAAACAAAATTGAGTTTTAAAACCTTGTTTGTAAAAACCTCAACCAAACAAGTTTTGAGTTTCAAAACTTGGGTTTGAGAAGAATTTTGAAATATATGTTGTGAAAATCCAAAACCAAACAGATTTTGAATTTTGAATTTTAGAAAAGTGATTCAAAAACTCAACTAACCGTTTAATTTTACAAATTCTAATTAACATAGTATTTTTTATTTCAAATTGATCACCAAAGCTACTATTCTCAAATTATAGGTGGTCAATGATTGCACGAACACTTCCAGGAAGAACTGACAATGAGATTAAAAATTACTGGAGGACTCATTTCAAGAAAAAGTCAAAGGCCTCCCCAAATAACACCGAAAAGGCGAAGGCTCGCCTTCTAAGAAAGCAACAATTTCAACAGCAGCAACAACAACAACAACAACGACAACAGATAAACCAAGTGGACATGAAAAAGATGATGCCATATTTACTTGATGAAAATGAAAATGGAGTGCCATCTCTAGCTCATCAAGTGAGGCAAGAAATGGCCACAACCATGAATCCCAACACAGCTGAGGAACAAGGCTTGTTTTATTCAATGTTCATTGGCTATGCATATGTGCCTGAAACCCCTAAGGAAGACAACATTTTGTGGGAGGGCTTGTGGAACTTGGATGATAATGCCCATGGCAATCTTGGCATGGCTTGTGCACCAAACAAAGCTTGCTTGCAGAGTCTAGCCACTCCCTTCTATTGATTTCACAAGTTTTGGCCTTTTATCTTTAGAAAACATTACGTGTAATCCTATTTTTTACTATATTTTTTCATCTCTAAATACAAGTGAATGGGTCTGATATGTATTTATTAATGGCAGTCCCATTGCCTCGTTCTTAGAGTGAGAAAATAAAGTAAAAAATGAGATTATGGATAATATTACTTTTTTTTAATATTCGTAATGCATGCTCTACTCACTCCTAGTTGTCATTGGGACCAAAAGGTTCTCAAATTAAAAGACTACCAAGTGTAATCAATGAAGGGAATGTTTGGTTTGTCACTAATGTAGTCCGGTATGGGCCACTTCTGTAGTTCGGTATGGGTCACTTTTGTTGAGTCTGTTCAGTGCATGTTCTGTATACTTTTTCAGTGTTAATAACTTAACTATAATATGAGACTACAGTATGGGTCACTAATGGTGAAAATCCAAGTCTATATGTGATTTGTAGTTGATTACATCTATATGATAGGAATAGTCTCGCATTTGAAATCAAATAAGGATTGTGATTAATCAATTGGATGGGTCCTCTTTTTTATCTTGATTGATTGGGAGATATATGAGAGTTGGGAGATACATGAGATGTCATTTTATTATTGGTTTGTGACATTATTACATGGTGCTCTTGGACACTAATGCTACATATCATAATCTTTTAGTCCATACCCTTAAAATTAAGAGGATCTCTTATACCTTCACATCTTCCACATGCTAATTAAAAGAAAAATAACTGATGTTTATGATTTAGTGCATTTGATTGGCAGTATTGTTGTCTTAACTGTTGAGATCTGAAGTTCAACTCTCACCACAATTAGGAGTTATAATTGTTCAGTTTAATATATGTAATTCTCATTATATTTGTAAATTATCTCTGATTAATAAAAACAAAAAAAAAAAACAAAAAAAAAAAAAAAAAAAAGCATGAGTTAGAGTAATGCCAAAAGGGTGAAAACTCCAACAAGTTTGAACTTGAACCAACCAAAAATTGACAAGTATAGTAGGCACATATGGTGGATTAAAACTGTCTAAATATATATTTGACAAAGTTTGGCAAACCACCTAGCTCTCAATTTGATTACATAAAGGATTGGAACTCAAAATTTAATTAGAAAGTGTGTATAGTGTAGATTCAAATTTAATGTTTTGTAAATCACACATATAATAAATCTAGTTCACACAATTTAAACAATAATTTTTTAGGTATTTTCTTTGGCATGTATAACCAAATTAGTTTAAATTGTTGGACATATACTTTCATACAAATACATTATTCTATTATTATGTTTGATAATGATTTGTAATGTTCAGATTTGATTTATAATATTTATTTTATTTACAAAAATAATAAGGTAAATGCTAACAAGTGCTAATATTAGAAATGTAAGAAAAAATATCTTGAAAAAGTGTAAAAAAAAAATTAAAAAGCATTTTAAAATTCAACAAAAGTGTATTAAATTTAGCGATAACTGTCCTAGAGTTTATGCATCTTTTGTCCTTTTCTTGTGCCTTAGGGTTACAGGACCCAAATAATAAATACCCAACTTGAAATAACACTTGAACCAGTACAAATATCAACAAAATGGAGCGAGAAAATAAAAGTCGCGAAATGAGTGAAGTCGATCTTACCTTCATTAACTTCTCTCAGTTTGATGCCTGAATCAGATCCACGGTTGATCCTTTGAGAAGTTATTCTTGTCTTTAGCTACTGTCCTCTTGAGAGACGTCAGATGCTGCTTGTTCCCAGGTCTCAAGAATTTTGCTACCAAAAATGCCTCAAAAAAGTACCCCAAAAATGAAATGTATCAACCAGAATAAATCTTTATCCACACATTTCATTTTCGAGGTACTTTTCTGTGAGTGATCGCACTTGGAATGTGAGAATTTAGAGATTTCTGGCTGGACTGAAAATCTAGGCCCATATATCTTCACTTGATCACCATCCTCTGCTTTAGGAAGTCCGCTTACCAGGGTCTTCAACTGACAAATTGGGAGGTAATTCTTTTACAACAGCAATCAAAATTCAAAATGATGCACCAACTACTTTCTTCAAAATGTTTTCTAAAACTGTTTTCTTTGGAGAACTTTCTTTGACCAGTGTTCTCTAAAACTGCTTGAATCAAACCAGACCTTCACTTCTGTGCCTCAGATTCTCGTTCTCTCCTGTAGTCATAAACTGAATCAAAACCAACTCTTCCAACCCTCCTATTTCGTCGAGTTCTTTTACTCCTACCTCTCTTATTTTCCTTCACAGCTATAGGTTGTAACAACGGGACGTTATAAATCCATCCCAGTGGCACTAAAGCTGCAAGAAACTGTATCAGAATTCCCACAGGGAGGCTTGAGTAATCACCTGATCTTATTCCAAGAAGAGAAGCCAATCCAATGCCCAAAAACCCGCTAACAATTGATGATAAACACAATGCCGAGGCCAAGAAAGAAATGAGAGAACCTTTGCAACCTGTTGGAGCCAAACTTGCAAAAAGCACTAGGAATGGCAAGACTTTAAATTGTGCAATGATTTCTGCTAAACCCGAAAAACAAAGGGCAAACACGTCATTTGGAATTCCCAGTTTCAGATTGATCTGCTTCACTAACATGAGGTCAAGAAGAAGTGAAGAAGCGTATAGAATTTGGACTATACCTATTAGTTTTCTCATGGAAATGCTTTTCCAGAAACGGTCATAGATTAAAGTTATGGAAAGAAGCATCAATTGGCCAGTCACTCGCGACAGCCCAACTATTGAAGGGTCGAGATTTAGGCATTGTGTTTGGCAGCAAAAGATTGGACCCGACAAGATTGGGACAATGGCAATCGAAGCTACAATCCAAGTAAGAGGGTGACAGAGGGTTTCTTCGCTAATTGCCATGATAAGATCGGAATACTGTTTTCTAATACTATCTGAAATCGATTTCTTTGCAAGACTGTGGGGTGATGATTGAGGTAAGCCAATTGAATCCTCTCTTGTCGCAAGAGAAATTGTGAGTTGGAGAGAAAGAAAAGCAGTGAAGACTAGGAACATGGATTTGGGATTTTGTGTTTTCAGTAAGAAAAAACCGCCAAGTAAGTTTCCTATGATTCCACCGGAAGCTAAGGCCATAAATGCATAAGATTGGAGACCACACATTTTGTGCTTTTGGCCGTACTCAGCAACAAGAGCGTCCTTCACTACTTCTGCAATGGATGCTCCAAGATTACTGAGAAGTACGCATGCCATGAGAGTAGGAAGGGCTTCACTTGCTAATGGGATCAACGCCAATGGCCCCCAAGATAAAACCTGCAAAATGACTGTAAGAGTGTGATTGGTATCAGTGTATGCATCACATTGGTCAACTGGTGGGCTGTTTATCAAGCAAGACAGATTCATGAAATCAATTCAGCATTGCTCTTTGATCTGAAAATGCGCAAAAGATCCAACTTATCAGATCTTTTAATGTCCTAAATCTGTCTAGAATGAGGATTTGATTTTCACAGCTTGTATGAATCTTGATATTGTTTACAATCAGAAATAGGTATACCATGATTGGAGTGGGCTAACAAGAACACACAACTTCTTCTTTTTTTAAATGCAGAACACAACATGCGGGAATACGTGCAAAACATTTAAGTTTGAATGTAAATTTAATTATGACATAATCAAAGTTTTCAATGAAGTATTGAATTTTAAATGCCAAACTGAATTAAGCTTCTAGAGCATTTTTGAACTCCCAATACTTGCTGTAATAATGCAAATTGATTTCTCTCAACTTGATTACGTACATTGTACTCTAATAAATTTTATTAAGACTTGATCTTAAACTTCCCGGTAAATTAAGCAAAGTCACAAATAAAAGGCCAAAAAAAGTAAGAGTTGTTGCTTGCTCTTTACTACAAAGACTACTATTTTAAAACAGGTCAAATTTTCTCAAACTATTTCTATTGATGACAAATCTGAAAGTTGGCATCTACCTTAAACATGCAATTTTCTATTGACATAACTATTTTAACAAGAAGTTAGCATATGAAGTCAAAGGTAAAAAGGTGTAATAACATCAAACCATAAAGACCAAAACAGAGAAAAGAGCAAGAACATATTCAACCCCCAGTTTAAGGCTATCAAAGCAAACTAAAACATCAGAGTGTTCAGCAGCAATGTAAACATTCAATGAGAAAACAGCTCCAAATACTAAATTTCTAAAATGTCATGTTAACGACAGCCCTATGGGCGTACAATAAGACAGAGACAATGCCAAAATAGTTAGAACTATAATGCACTTTTCAAGCATCCTCAAATAATTTTTACATATTTTATATGAGCAATGCTAAACAAAATAATAAATCTTATAAATTTTTCCTCACTAATGCGAAGAACACAGAATTAGAACACAGATTGGGTCACAGAAAGCATATTGATAAACTGAGATTTATTCTTTTCTTCTTTTTTTTTGTGATAAATAAAACTGAGATTTATTCTTCATGTGGATCCTACCATAACTGGGTTTAATGCCAACCTTCCATTGTATTTTTTGTGAAGTAATAGAGCATCTCCAACCCTTCACCAGTTTTTTTGTTTAATTTGATTCCAAATTTGAGTAAAAAGCTTCATTTGATATGAACCACTCCAATCCTTTCATCAAATTTTTATCAAAATCTTTTTAAAAATTCTTCTTTTATCCCAAATTTCCCTTTTCATCAAATTTGATAGGGGAAAAAAATCATTTCCAATGCTTCCTTCATCTCTAAAAATTTTCATGAAAGATTTGATAAGAGTTCTCAATTTGATTAAAAAAAAATGCCTCTCCTTGATTTGATAAACATTTGATGAAATGATTGGAGATCATTTTTAAGCTCTTTTTCATCAAATTTAAATTTTATGAAAGACAAGGTGAAGAATTGGAGATACTATGTGATTTATTTTGTGTCCCAAACGTTGCCAATTTTTCTTACTAACTGATATGACATCTATACCATATTATTGAAGCAGGTCTTATTCTAATTTTGAAAATTAGTAAGATTTATTAATTAGTATAACATTTGTTTATGTACATTTTCTACATATTTCATTACAAATGTTTACAGGGGATAATGATTACCTTTTGAACAATCATTAACATTATCCTTTTTAGAATATAACAAGAACAAAACAAACTCATTATGGTAAAAATCAATTTCACCTAGTATAACCAAAATGATTAACAAGTGTATTTGGGGGATTCAACTAACCTCCAATACAAATATAAGGTATTCTGTGATCACCACCAATATAAAGAGCATCAGACAAGATTCCATAGAGAGGCTTTATCACCATAGGGAGGTTAGCAGTGTTCTGCACAAGCTGCAATGTTGATGGATGTAAATTGAGATTGTGGGCCATGTGGAAGTTGAGAGCAAGCCAAGGGAAGCCCCTAAAACCTTGTACCCAGTACCCAAATCCACACAAAACCAACATCTGCTGACTACCCACTTGAGAAAAACCTCTTCTCTCCTCATGTACCTTATTTTTCTTGGTTTTATTGGGAGGGACTTGATTTGGAGTTATTGTGATGGGTTTGAGGAGGTAAGTTTTGGGTCTTAAGGGCTTGTCGATGGTGTTTTTGGGGTTTTGATTGTGAGAAAAGAAAGAAAAAAATGATCTTTGTGAGGAGTTTTTGATTGCTAAGTTTATTGGGGTTAATGGGTTTCCATTAGGAACTAATGGGTAAATCATGGTTTTGAGTTTTATGGGCATAGACTAAAAACTAGAACCAGAGAGAGAGAGAGAGAGAGAGAGAGAGAGATGGTGACTTTCTCAATTGCTCAAACAACAAGAAAGAATATGGTGTAATGGTATTACTTGAGAATTGAGGAGTCAGTGAGAGAGAGTAAGAGAGAAGACAGAGATCTAGAAGAGTGTAGTGGAGGATTGGGAATCTGTATAGTATGGAGAGAGAGAGAGAGAGAGAGAGAGAGAGAGAGAGGGGGGGGGGGGAGAGACGAAGGGTGTTCCGGGAGATACCGATGCATCGAGGTCTTTCTCACTACTATTTGTTGTTTCCTGTGGTAGATTTGAAGGGTCCTACAACTAGGACAAGAAGACGAAAGCAACCACCAAGAAAGCCCATTGTGGGTATGTACACGGGCCAAACGTCCCTAAAAGATTTGGGCCCCGTTTGTTTTCAGGCAGAATGGGGGGATTCATTTCATAGTGAGGAGATCAATAATGAGAAGATTGTTATTGGGAAGATTGATAGTGAGGGGATTAAATAAAATTGTGTTTGTTTTGATGATAATTGTTAGTGTAGGAATTGTTAAATTATTTTTATATAAAATAATAAAAAAATATATAAAAAATTAAACATTAATATTTTAAAAAAAATTCCCAATATATAAAAAATAAAATAAATAAAAAAATTTCTAATCCCCTCACTATTTTTCTAATACCATCTCCACCTCCTCCATCTCAATCCCCCTTCCAACCTCCATCTATATCATCTCCTCCATCCTAATCACCTCCCTAACTTTACAAACAAATATAACATTAAATAACCTCACCTCCGTGCTAATCCCCTCCCATCTATTTAACCCCAAAACAAACGGGGCCTTAGGAGACAAACAAAGTTTGGGGCCATGGTCCCGAAGTTATGGGCAACTGTGTCAAGATGTAGAGGAACTTTTGCAAACAGGTAGGGCACTGTTTCACTCCGTTTGGGTACAAAGAATTTGAGGATTTGTGTGGTTTATATCTCAAGATATAATTTTTGAAAAAAAAAATTTAAAATTTTGTTTGTTTCAAAGTTTTTTAAAAAAATTTCAAAATCATTTTCTCTCTCTTACAAATCAATCAATTACTTTTACTCTCTCATCTCTTATTCTTTTTTTTTTTTTTGAACGACTCTCATCTCTCATTCTCAATCACTTTGTTCTCACATGCATCTACTCAATTAAATAAAGTGAGTGTTTGGGAAGTTTCTATTTTAGTATGCCATTTTAGTTTTTTTGACTATTTTAGTAGGTTAGAATTTTTGTGTTGAGGAAGATAGTTCAATTTTTTTGTAATTGGATGTGTAATGTTTGCGAGAGAAAAAATTAAATGATTATGGGTTTGATGTGACATTTTGTCTTATTGACTATTTTAATCTATTTTGTCTTTTTTGTGAATTTTAACCCAAAAAGCCCAAAAAACGCCCTTGCCAAACACCCCAAAATATCAAATTATCTCAAACTCTCCAACTTCAAAATTATTTTCAAAATATACAATCAAATAAACTAAAAAAAAATTTAGGCTCTATTTGGTACAACGTTCCAGAGCTTATTTTGCATATGATATTTGTTTAGGTGTTTTAAATCATAATTACACACTCACTTTTAAAAACGCGGTGGAAAACGGAAAAATTTGGACTAACCGGTCACCGGTTGACCGGAACAGTACAAATTTTTTTTTTTTTTTTTTTTTTTTGCAATTGACATATGTTAATTTTTATATATTCGAAAAAAATATTTTTTGAATTTTTAAAAAAAAAATTATGTGCTTTAATAGAATTTTGAGTTGTATGTTTGGTTATGAGTTGTAAATTTTTATATCAAATATCATATGTCACATCAAAAATTTCCCACTCAATTCAAAACTCTTTCACCAAACAAATTTTTCACACTCAAATCATAATTCTAAAACTCACAAACTCAAAATACAACTCTTACACTCAAATCATATTTAGAAAGTTCTACCAAACGCAACCTTAAACTCTCTCCTCAATTTTTTTTTAAAACTTTATCTCAAAACACAAACCAAACACGCTTGAATGTTTAGGGCGATGGTCCCTAACGTTATGGGCAGCGGTATCCAAATGTAGAGGAACTTTTGCAAATAGGCAGGGCACTGTTCCACTCTGTTTGGGTACAGAGAATTTGAATGGCTCGCATCAATAGGAATGGCAACGGGCCGGGGATCATACTCCCCGTCCTCAATCCCCCATGGTAACAATGTCTCCGTCCCCGGCTCCGATCCCCGACGGGGGACCTATCACCATCCCCGCTCCCGTCTCCTAACGGGGATCGGGTATCCCCGACCCCGAAATTCCCCGCTCCAAAAAAAAAAAGACAAACCAAGATCGTTGGATCGAAATCAACATCATCAACAACAACTACAACTACAATTTGTTTCATCTGATCATCATCAACATCAACAACAAACAGTGAGAGAAAAATAGATAAATAGTAGTGAGATAAATAGAGATAAAAAGAGACATCAACACACAGAGAGATAAATAGCAGTGAAACTCATATCTCAAATCTACAAAGCTCAGATCTCGGATCGATTTGCTTCGTTTTCACCTTCTCCAAGAGTGCTCGGAACTTAAAGATAAAGAGGCAGCAATGGAGAAGTTGTAGATGATGGTAGCGGGATCGCCTTTGGAGACGACGGTGGTGGTGGGATCGCCTTTGGAGACGACGGTGATAGAGGAAAAAGTAGATTAGCGGAGTGAAGGAGAGAGAGAGAGAGAGAGAGAGAGACGCTGAGAGAAGAGATTGGTGGCAAGTGAAGAAGATCGGCGGTGGAGGGAAAGAGGGAAGGAAGGGAAGGGGAGAGAAAGAGAGAAAGAGAGAGAGAATGAGAATGAGAATGAGTGAGGGAGAGAAATGAATCAACAGTGAGGCTAAAATGAAAATGAGATTCAACCCTAAAAATATATATATATATATATACGGGGATGCTCGGGTATTACTCGAGGCGGGGCCGGGGGAACCTATCCCTGTCCCCGGCCCGAAAACTATCGGGGATTTAATTTTCAATACCATCCCTAACCCTACGGGGATAATTTTCGAGAAAAACCCGTTCTAATCGGGGTCGGGGGGTCGAGGCCCCGTCGGGTTGGGTTCAAATTGCTATCCCTATGCATCAACTTATATCGTCAAATTTCAATTTAATAAAATATTTTTTTTCTATTTTAATTATAACATTAAATCCATATCAACTAAAAGTGAGGTTAAATTTTTCATCAAATTAATGAAGATGGGCCGAGACACCAGGTGGATGATTGACTTTGAGAAGTTTTGCCGGACAACCGGTCAAATTTCATGAAATAATTGAAGCACAACATATCAAATCAAACTTTTATTCAAATTTGATGAAAATTCGAGTAAGCGTTGCAGGTACTTTTATGGATTGTGTTGTAATGATTCAACTTATTTATTTTCTGATAAATTATATTTTATCCTTTTATATTTGGTCACTTTTCTACTTTGACACTTAAAATTTATTTTTTCATATTTTGACCCTTTATATTTCAAGTTTTTTTCAATTTACTTTTAAAATTAATTTTTGTTCAAAATTAGAAAAAAAAAATGCCACAATAATTGTCATATAACATAAAAATATATTATTATATTGGAGTTTAAGTTTATGTTAGAGGTATGAGTCATATATAATAAAATATTTTGTATGCCACGTAACTATCAATGCGTCATTTTTTGTCTAATTTTTAACAAAAATTAGCTTTAAGAGCAAAGTGAAAAAAATTTGAAACATGAAGGATTAAAGTGGGAAAAAATAAATTTTAGGTGCCAAAGTGAAAAATTAGTCAAACATAAATGAGGCAAAGTGTAATTTACCCTTCATTTTATAGGATTATTGATGTATAATATTTATGAAACAAATTAGTTTAATTAGATAATCGTAATATTTTTCATCTTATCATGTTTGATTCTGAAAAACTAGATGACAAATATATTTTTAAAAATATATTTGAACTATTTTTTTTTTTTTTTTGAATGATATATACGAAAATTCTTACAAAATGAATTATTTGAAATATCAAAACAGGACTCGTAATGAGTTTCATGTAGGAGTGGACAAATTTTGGGATGGGATGGGTTCAAATTAGGTTGGCACTATATAGTAAAAGTATGCGTATCATCTCAAACCGACTTGATCCAATATTGGGCCTAACTTATTCATCTCAAGTGTGGCCTTAAAATAATTTCTAAATCTCAAGGCTGC